>PVJN01029051.1:0-26734 GCA_004026805.1 Lasiurus borealis | reverse complement strand
ATATCTTTTCAAATTTACATGTTTATTTCTTATGTATTTTTATTAGAGAAAATATAAAATTTTGTTGGTCTATTTTATTAATTTTTGTTTCTGGTTAATACTTTAGGTATCCTTATTGCAAAATCTACCTATCTAAAGGTATTCACTTCTGTTCTATTCCAAACCTTATCTGGCTTTATATTTAAATGTTAGGTTTATGCAGATTTTATATTTATATCTATGGTACATCTCAAATTAATATTTCTATGTGGATGATAGTCAAGGTTCACAACTTTTCTATAAGGATACCAAGTTTTTCTATCACCATTTGGATTGACTTGGCATGTTGATTGAAAATCAAGTGACTACATACTCTGTATCTACTCTTAGGCTCTCAACTCTATAGCACTGATTCATGTCTATTCCCATGCCAATATCACGCAGTCCTGACTACTGCAGCTTCAAAATAAATCTTTAAATCATGTAGTAAAGTCCTCTAATTTTTCTCTTTTTTAGAACTATTTTGCCTTGTTTAAACCCTTAGCATTTCCACACAAAAATTTAGGCATGAGCTTGCCAATTTCTTCATAAATACCAGCTGTGATTTATTTGGACTGGGTTGAATCTATTTGGAGGGATAAACATGAATAATATTGATACTTCTAATAATAAATATAGTAATATATCTATTTGTTTAAATCTTTAATTTCTCTTGACAATATTTTACAATGATAAGAATAGAGATCTAGCTGAAACCAGTTTGGCTCAGTGGATGGAGCATCAGCCTGCGGACTGAAAGGTACATGCCCTTGACCAGAATTGAACCCAGAACCCTTGATTCTGGGTTCAATTCTGGTCAAGGGCATGTACCTTGGTTGCAGGCACATCCCCAGTGGGGGGTATGCAGAAGGCAGCTGGTCGATGTCAATGTTTCTGGCTCTCTATCCCTCTCCCTTACACTCTGTAAAAAAAAAAAAATCAATAAAAATATATATTTTTAAAAAGAACAGAGAACTAGCAGAATTTTAATTAAATTTATTTATAAATATTTGATTTTTATTCTTTTACAGATGAATTTTACTTTCAATATGCAATTTTTCTTTGTTAATACCAATACAATTGTTTTTATATTGTCTTTGTAATTTTTTACCCTGTTGAGTTTCTAAATTCACTTATTAGTTCTTGTCATTGTCAGAGCTTTCATGCTGTTTTCCACATACAGAATCATGTTCTCTTCAAATAACAACAGTTTTACTTTTCCACATGTTTATGCCTTTTGTTATATCATGTTTCACTGGTTAGGACTCTTAGTTGAACAAAATGGTGAGAGCAAACATCTTTGCCATGCTCTTGATTTTAGAGTGATAGTTAAATATTTCACTATTTAACAATGGTAATCCACTTAGTCAGCTAATTGTTAATGTTAATCATTTCTACCATATACCTTCACAGTAACATTTATTGTTTGACCCAAAAACTGGGTACCATAGCTGACATAAAATTAACCACCAGAAGTATAAGTACAATGAAAAAAAAATTTAAGTCTACATAATTATATATATAATATGATCCCATTAAAAATTATTTATATACATATGCACATAATTTTAGTAGAAAACACTACTGAACACTACAGAAACAAATATATCTGCTTACCACTGTTTGTCTTATATTGGGGTAGGATAAAAAGATATTTAAAAAAATATATATATATTTCATTGATTTTTCACAGAGAGGAAAGGAGAGGGATAGAAAGTTAGAAACATCGATGAGAGAGAGAGACATCAATCAGCCACCTCCTGCACGCCCCCTACTGGGTATGTGCCCGCAACCAATATACATGCCCTGACCGGAATCGAACCTGAGACCCTTCAGTCCGCAGGCCGAGGCTCTATCCACTGAGCCAAACCGCTTCTGGCAAGATATTTTTTTGTTTTTGTGTTTTTCTGTGTTCTTAATTATATGCATAGTATTTGTATTTGTTTTATAATTATCAACACATTTAGTTTTAAAAGTTTGGATAACAGCATAGAATTATTATCATGTCACAAAGTAGAATAATCTGGTTGTGTGTGAATGATGGATGCAAAAGAAGTAATTCCCCCACTTCTTTGTCATCCAATTTTTCATACATATTATTTTTTATACATTCAAAAATTTTGTAATAATATGGAAATTGTTTGTGATATAATTAAAGCAAGATTCAGAATTGTGCATATAAGAATACAGCCACATTAAAAGCGAAGGTATTGTAAAGGAAAGCACATTAAAATACTAACAATGATTACATTAAGATAGTGGAGTTGTTGGAAAGTGTGTTTTTCTATTAAAATTTCTCTATCAAATGAATAATACTAATACAATAAAACATTGTGGGAGAGGAATGGCACTGAGAACCTCAGCATGCTTGGCTTTCCCAACTGGCAGTCTCATTTTCCTGTCCACAACAGCTGCTCTTTGAGGGTGAGCTCGATTGAATGATGTCGTGAAGTTTTAGAAATCAAGGCCCCCATGGAGAATCCAAGGCTGCACTTGCCATGCAGAATGGTGATCAGTGACTGTTGGTTAATTCAATTCAACTGCATTTTAGTCATTTTCAATGTCTGCAGCTACATCTATATGTCACTAAAAGGAGAACTCTATTAAGAAAATGAAATAAAATTATGTAAATTATTTTATTAACACATCATAGACTTGACTGCCCAACCATGAAGGCAGTACCCAACAGTAACCCTTCTTCATTCTTTCATGTAGGTCTGTTGGTGTTATGTGAACTCAGTCTGCATCATCTTTTCACACAATGTTTTTCACCAGTGTGGAGTTTAATTGAAGTTATTGGCATCCTTTGTAAATGACTTGGTGCCAGTGCACTGTACATCTAAAAATGGTTAAAATGGTACATGTTGTGCTATGTATATTTTACCATAATAAAAAAAGAAAATGTCATCAAACTGTGAAACTGCAGAAAGCTTTCTGCCACATCTCCGTAGCACTTTGCACTTCCCTTATTTTAAAGTGTGTGCATTTGTCTCATCAATCTGAAAGCACTTGAGTAGGAGGATTGCCTCTCTCATCACTCTTCTAAAGCATATATGTGATGCTGAGTGGATGCCTGCTTGTCTTGAGTGGAGTAATGCCTGTCTTCTTTAGGGAATCATGTGAACACTAAAGAATGTTTTGTTTTGTTTTTCTATTAAATTTGTAGTCATCCAATTATACAAAACAACAAAAGGAAACTATGTAAATCTAATTAAACATATCATTGATATTCACAGGGGAAAAATATCTGACAGCTATGGCTTACAACTACAAACTTAAAGCATCAAAGCGAAACTGGCAAATGCTTTTTCCCTTGGGAATTAGTATTTTTTAAAATACAATTTAAGGAGCAAAATGAAGTTAAATAATAAAGTCTTCCTATTTTATTGGAAATCATCCATGCCTGACAAGACATTGAGACTTCTGTATATGAATGATGCAATCAAACCATAGCTAGCATCAAAATAAGCTTTTTAAAAATATACATTTTTATGGATTTCAGAGAGGAAGGAAGAGGAGGAGAGAGAGATAGAAACATTAGTAATGAGAGGGAATCATTCACTGGCTGCCTCCTGCATGCCCCCTGCCCCCGGAAATCAAGCCCACAACCCATGCATATGCTCTGACCAAGAATCAAACTGTGACCTCCTGGTTCATAGATCGATGCTCAACCACTGAGCCATACTGGCCAGGCAAAATCAGTTTTTATTTGAATAGTTAACCAATCAATAAATAAAATGTTTATTGATTCAATTTTTTTAATGTTTAAAGTATTACAAATAGTACTACATATGTCTCCTTTTTTTCCCCCCATTGACCTCGACCTCCCCTGGCCTTCCCTATCCCCTAGTACATGCCCTCACCTGCCCTCTTGCCCCCAGTGTCTTGTATCTATTGGTTATATTTATATACATGCATACAAGTCCTTCGGTTGATCTCTTACAGCCCCCCCCCCAACCTCCCCTGCCTTCCCGCTGTAGTATGAAAGTCTGTTCAATGCCCCTTTGCCTCTGTATCTGTCCCCCCTGCCCCAACCCCGATTCTTTTCTTTAAAAACATATTGTCTTTGCAGACTCGAAATAAACCTATTAAGAACAAAAATGTTTGAGTCCCAATTTCAATGTCCAACAGTTCTGAGTCCCAGTTTCACTGTTAAACAGTTCCTTATGTGTACATGTCAGCAATGGTATCTGGATTTGCATTCTATCTTATTGAATTTAAATCATTTATTTACATCAGAAGACATAGCAAGCTAATGGATGATTGTTAAAGTCATCTATCACTTACTCAAATTTCTTTTGTGAGTGGGAAGAAGGTCCCTATTCTTCTAGATCAGTGGTCGACAAACTCATTAGTCAGCGGAGCCAAATATCAACAGTACAATGATTAAAATTTCTTTTGAGAGCCACATTTTTTAAACTTAAACTTCTTCTAATGACACTTCAAAATAGACTCACCCAGGCCATGGTATTTTGTGGAAGAGCCACACTCAAGGGGCCAAAGAGCAGCATGTGGCTCGCCAGTCACGGTTTGCCAACCTCTGACCTAGGTCTTTGAACAACTTGTCTGCCTTCTTTCTTCTGTTTCAATAGCAAAGATTATGAGACCTGCAAGAAAATAAAAGTAAACAGTATCACTACTAACTGTGAAAGTGATAAAAGGTGTGAACCAGACATGGATTAATAAGGCCACTTATAGGAGCAGGAACCTAGTTCAGGGTCATCTGACTCAAAACTAATAATTCACAAAAGTCTTCAAAACAAACACTGGGATTCATTGAAGTTCAGCCGGTATACAGGAGAATGCATCTCATTCCCTTCCTGTCGCCCCTCTAAAAGCCACAATCTGAGTGCCTCCATGTAGAGTGGGAGCTCTCTGGGATAATCCCTGAGCCTCAGGCTAGGAGAAGCTGAAACAGAAGACGGCTCAGAGAGCAAGAAAAAATACTCACTTGGAACAGACTAAGAAATATGCTTATTTCAAAAAATGATTTCTAAAGTCTCTTTTCACTCACTTCAATATTATGATAAATTATTTTAATAAATACTCAATAATATTAAAAAACTAATACACTAAAAGCAGGTCTGAAAAAACTCCCACTCACCACTCCCACATCAAAACTAGACAAACAAGCATAAAAGAATAATAATTGAAACTCAGACATCAAACACTACACATATCATAAATTTTTAAATTATGTGATTCCTTCTTAAAATGATGTACTATTAAGCTAATTCAAAACAAAATGGTTATAAAGTCTAAAACAGTCACTATAAAAGTCAAATAGTTGATTTATTACTGATTATCCATTGGTTAGATATACAGTGGTACCTCGAGATACGAGTGCCCTAACATACGAGATTTTTGAGATACGAGCCATCGAGCGAGTGATCTTTGCTTTGAAATACGAGCAACATTTGAGATAGGAGTAATCGCGCGGATCGGCCGGCTGCACACGACCCACCAGTTTACCACGACTCGAGCATCTCATAGTTTCCCACGCCTCAAGGTTACAGAATGAATTAAACTCGTATCTCGAGGTACCACTGTATATGGTTTGCCAGGGTTTAAATATAACCTTTGGAAGACAGAGTTCAATTGTTATTTTCTATTTACATTATCAGACTAGAGGCCTGGTGCATGAAATTTGTGCATGGAGGGGAGTTCCCTCAGCCCAGCCTGCACCCACTCTAATCAGAGACCCCTCTCACAATCTAGGACCACTGGCTCCTAACCACTCACCTGCCTGCCTGTCTGATCACCCTTAACTGCCTCTGACTGCATGCCTGATTGTCCCTAACCTCTCTTCCTGCCTGCCTGATTGCCTCCAACTGCCCTCCCCTGCTTGCCAATTTGGTTCTGATTGGTCAGTTTCTATGCCAGTCAGCTTCAAGAGCTCCACCTCCTAGGCAGCCATTGGCTCCTCACTGTTGACCCAAATTTGGTTCTGATTGGTTAGTTTCTATGCCAATCAGTGTCTCTGGGCCTGTCAATGGGGCCTGATCAGAAAGGGAGAGCTGATCAGCAGCCGTAGTGGAGGCCTGTAGAGAAATGGAGGCTACCTGTTGGTCAGGCTGGGAGAGAAAGAGAGGCAAGGTCTGATCAATGGCTGCCACAAAGGCAACATACAGATCAGATCCTGCCTCTCTCTCTGCAGGCCTCTCTCCGGGCCTGATCCATAGCCCTGTAAGCCAGTGGTCAGCAAACTGCGACTCGCAAACCACATGCAGCCCTTTGGCCCTCTGAGTGTGGCTCTTCCACAAAATACCACGGCCTGGGCGAGTCTATTTTAAAGAAGTGGTGTTAGAAGAAGTTTAAATTTAAAAAGTTTGGCTCTCAAAAGAAATTTCAATTGTTGTACTATTGATATTTGGCTCTGTTGACTAATGAGTTTGCTGACCACTGCTCTAGGCCATCAGTACTGGGTTACCATAGCAACCTAGCACTGACTTCCAGTCTGGTCAAGCCTTCTGTCATAAGGGTCATTAAGACCCTGGCTCTTTATTTTATAGATTCCAAATTTAAAATAAAATAACTGAGGTCCTAAACTTAATTTTAGATCATCAGGTATATGGCTGTAAACATCCATCACCAATATATCAAAATTAAAATTGTATCTCATAGATTTGTACAGCCACAAAATCATACCCTTTCCCTTGCACCTCAAATTTCCGGATTATCTCCATTCTTGGTCCCAAATCCAAAAACCCCATACTCCATAATGGAGTCTGAAATACCAACTTAAAAAATTCATTCCTCTGATTATGAGTCACACATATCTAATAATTATTTAAAATAATTGAGACATCTGATTGTAAGAATGACTTTGTAAATCAGCAAAGAGAGAGGTATGATGTGTCTGGACCAAGTCACATAACTCATGACAGGCAAAAAAGAATTCTATTCACCTCATGATTATGCCAGGACTCCACCATTTAGGCACTGGGAACAATAATGACATTTTTTGAAAAACAGTAGTCAAATACACAAAAAGGATGTTATGGCACACAAGTCAGCACAATGAAGGTGTTTTGTTTTTGCTTTATTGATGGAATGAAAGACCGGTTCATGGACAGAGCACAAAACAAGTAAAAGAAATCCAGTGTGTTAGGAATGGAGGCAGCCTTGGAGAACCTCAGGATAATAAGGCCCTGAAGGATGTGGAAGAGAGGTCCCAAAATTTAAATGACAAGCCAGAAAGAAAAGATGGAAGTATTCTGCGCGCATACCATGTTTTTGGCAACAGTTTTCCTAGTAAAATGCAGTTTTCCTGCTTATTGATTCTTTGCTTATTTATTTAGATATAGACTTACTTCTATGTTTTCATAATCCAAACGAATTATATTTTTCTGTAATACATCTGATACTTATTTGATTTTAGTGGTGTCCTATCATCTGCTCACTTTACTATGGTCTGACAAGTATCATAATTTCTGTAGGACAAAGGGGCAGTTGCTATAATGCATGACCTGAATATCACCTTTTAAATACTATGTACAGGAAATTTATGTTAAATTATGATACTTTAGCAGCTCTAAACAATGGAGAATATCTGAAACTTTTAGCTTGTTTCTTCTTTAAATATGAGCCCTAGCCAAACCAGCCATATGGCGTTGGACAAGTAGAGTTTATAAAGTTCAATTATTTTTTTCTACTCTAAATTCTATGAATTTAGAACATAAAATGAATCATACTTAAAGATCAAAGGCCAGTTTCCATATTAAGATCGTTCATTGAACATACATATGCAATATTGCTCCCTGCTGTAACCCCTTGGATCCAAGTCAGGACCCAAATCAGAATACGTTACCTAACCAGAACTGCTGAGAGTTTCCAACTTCACTCGCTTTTTTGCTTAAGTATGGCTTATCTCTGCTCTAAATCAGCTGGTATTAGGGTTCCAGATTCTACTTGAAATCCTGTATGAACACTGGAGGTCATTAGGCCTCAGATGGTCACTCGGGGCTTTAGGAGACCCTGGAAATAAATAAGCTTTATATGCTTGTGAGTCAGCTGTGCACACAAGTACCTGAGAGTAAACTGGCCCTGGTGGTGAAATTCAGCCTGCAGAATGAGTGTTTTGATTTCCTAAAGGACATTTGATAACTGGCTCACAGATATAAATAGGCACTTGCTTACTGCAAAAGACTGGTTTTCATATCATTTGAGCAGATTTTTATTAGGTCTATATTTCATTTTTTATCAGTGGCTTCTTTATTTTAAAAAGCTAGGACTTACAATATGCATGACTCTCTTTCTTGGTTAGCAGCCGCTTAACCCCTTGCTTGAAAAGCTTTTATGAATAGAAAAGTGATTTCCAATTCACCCTGCCAGTCCAGCCGGAGCCATCAGAGCTCACAGCTGTTGGATCATGTCCATCTTCCTCTGAGGTCCAGAGATGGCAGAAGGCTCAGCAACACGGCTCCCCATTCAATGAGGCACTTGGTCTTTTCATCACCATGGGCATTAAGTAGTGTTTCTTTTACTCCTTAGCTTAGTCTTTTTTCAATCAGAGATGTTGGAATACTCTATGGCAGTAATCGCCAAACTATGGCTCATGAACCACATGCAGCTCTTTGGCCCCTTGAGTGTGGCTCTTCTGCAAAATACTACAGCCTGGGCTAGTCTATTTTGAAGAAGTGGCATTAGAAGAAGTTTAAGTTTTAAAAATTTGGCTCTCAAAAGAAATTTCAAATTTTGTATTGTTGGTATTTGGCTCTGTTAATGAAAGAGTTTGCCAACCACTGCCCTATAGTGTCTAACAGTGTGTTAGTACTTTAAAAATGTAAATGAGAGGGTTACTGCCCTCTTATAATAAAGAATTTGGATATTTTGACTGACAGGAATAATTGAAACTGGATTCAAAGCTCAGGACCTGCAGACTTCCTGTTGGAATGTGAATCCTGGCAAAGTGACAGTGAGCAAGTTAAAAATCTCCCTATACCTCGGCTTTCTAACCTGTGAATTGAGATAGTAACAGTATAGCTCACAGGAAGTTGTGCAGATTCAATGAGTGAAGGCTTGTAAAGTGCTTAGCATAGCTTAGTACATGAAGATAGTAACTAATTTATATAGAGCTTATTAGTAAGAACTTAATAAATATTTACTTTTATTTAGGGGCCTAATCACCATTATTTTTCAGGTGAACTTGGCCTCTCTCTCAATTTTTTAAAATTTTGATTAAGCCAGGCTGGCATGGCTCAATTGTTGAGCATTGGCCTATGAACCAGGAGGTCCTTGGTCAGAGCACTTGCCTGGGTTGTGAGCTCAGTGCCCAGTAGGGAGCATGCAGGAAGTAGAAGATTGATGATTCTTTCTCACCATTGATACTTATATCGCCCTCTTTCTCTCTCTGAAATAAAAAAAAAATTTTAAGGAATAAAATTTTTATTGAATTTATGGGAGTGACATTGTTTAATAAGATTATATTATTGTACAGTTGTTTAAAATTGTACAATTCTATAATACATCATCTGTATATTATATTGTGTATTTATCATCCAAAGTCAAGTCTCCTTCCATCTCCACCAATCCCTTTTACCCCCTTCTACCTTCGAGCACCCCCACCCGCTCCCCTTGATAATCACCTACTATTGTCTCTGCCTATGAGTTTTGTTATTTTTTTTTTCTTGCTTAATCCCTTCACTTTTTTTTTCACCCAGCTCCCCAACCTTGCTCCCTTTTTTCCCTGGACAGCTGTCAGTCTGTTCTCTGTATCTATAAGTCTGTCCACTTTTTTCTACTCTCCTTAAATTGATTCCCTATACAACAGAGAACTATTTTCAACATAAAAATTACCCACTGCCAAAAAAAAAGAAAATTACCTATGGCCTAGAAATGAGTGTAGTGTCTAAACTTAAAGGCAAGACACTGTCCATTAGCTCTGTACTCTAGTTTGTAAAGTTGTTTCTCATTGGAGTACTATGATATTAGCGTAATCTCATATATATATGTATATATAGAATGGACCTAACCAGAACTGCTGAGAGTTTCTAAGTTCACTCACTTTTTGCTAAGTATGGCCTACCAATTGAGTAAAGGCATGGTAGGTTTTATAAGCCAGGTTTCTCACTTTTGGAATGAGAATTTGTAGGTAAGCATGGAAAGATGCTAGAAATATCCATGTGGTAATGAATTAGAGGTAGAGTCACCAGTTCATTTAAGCTGTTATAACAAAATATCATAGACTTAGTGGCTTATGAACAACAGATTTTTTTCTCTCTCATAGTTCTGGAAGTTGGGAAGTGTAAGATTAAGATATTGGTGGATTCAGGATCTGATGAGAGCCCATTTTCTGGTTCCTAGATGACATTCTTCTTGCTGTGTGTTAACCTGGTGGAAAGGGTAAGGCAAGCTCACTGGAGTTTCTTTAATAAGATCATGAATCTCACCTATGAGGGCTCTACCATCATGACCTAATCACTTCCCAAAGGCCCCACCTCCAAACATCATCTCACTGGGGATTAGGTTTCAAAATATACATTTTAGGGGGACACAATCATTCAGTCTATAGCAAGTACTAACTCATGGTTAGCTTAATATGGATATAGGTGATTACCTATAAAAATATTTGCACAGAGATAGTATCCACATAGACTTCCTTGCTCTTCAGTTGAAAGGATACCAACAATGATATCCCAGAAGCAATAAGCATACCTAGCACCCATATCGTGGTTTATAATATCATTTTTCAATGTGGAGCAATGGCTAGTTCTAGAAAGGGGATAGGAAACATACAAGAGCAATCTGTAGTATCTCATGTGTCAGAAAGTAAGAGAGTACTTAAACACACACACAATGATGGGTGTATGCCAACAGGACACAGAAACCAATTGGGTGAATTCCCAGTGGTCACAGTTGAGACAATTTAAGCAACAAAATAAATAGAGTTATATTTGATTATCATCCAAATTATAAAATTAGTGTCCATGACCCCATACTGATACAAATAAATGATTAAACCAATAAATCTAAATATAAATCTAAATGCAAAAGAAATGGCCCTAATGGCGTGGTTCAGTTGGTTGGAGCATCATCCATTGCACAGAAAGGTTGCCGGTTCAATTCCTGATCAGGTCACATACCTAGGTTGCAAGTTGGATCTCCATTGGGGGCACATTCAGGAGGCAACCAACCAATATTTCTCACACTCTCTCTCTTTCCCTCACTCTCATTTTAAAAATCATATGCTTGAGTGAGGATTTTAAAAAAAGAATTTCAAATAATTTATGTACTCATCCTCCCGTCAAGGAGATAGAACATAACTTCCCACTCTTTAAGTCTGAAGAGCACAGTATGGAAAGCAAGTCAGGAGGAGAGGACCTTTGACACCTGGCAAATGGTGCCTCAGCCAAATGATCAAGGTCAACATTAGCAATGATCTCATGGGTGGAATTCATGACTTTAGAAAAAAGATCTCAAAGAACTCTCTTGCCGCCTTTGACATGTCAGGACACCGCAAGAAGATCAAAGTCTAGGAACCAGGAAACAAGCTTTCATCAGATATCGAGTCTGTCAGAGCCTTGATCCTGGACTTCCCAGCCTCCCAAACTGTGAAATATAAGTATTTGTTGTGTAAGCCATCCAGTCTAAAGTATTCTATTATAGCAGTCCTAACAGACATAGACAACAATTAAACATAATGTGATATCCTATAACAGAAAAATGTTAAGGAGTAAAAATCTATGGAAATCTGAACAATTTATGGGTTTTAGTCAATAGTAATGTATTGGTTCATTAGTATTAGTCAAATGTACCATTGTAATGTAATTAATAATGGAGGAAAATGGGTACAGGATATATGGATACTCCCTGTATCATCTTTACTTTTTTTTTTTCTGTAAATCTAAAACTGCTTGAAAAAGACAGGTCATTCCCTCACTGAAAATTTACCAATGACTTCTGGTTAAACAGGGTCCCACCTACTTCTAAATTCCATCTTCAGCCTAGAGCTCTCCATGCCCTTCACCCACTGGCCCTAAGCCCTGAGGCCCTTAAAAGAGCCGTCTTCTTGTTCCTCTGCCTGCCTTAGACTTACCCCAGTTTCTGGTGAAAGGGCTAAAGCAGAGCAGATTGTTGTAGTTTTATTAATATATTCACCATGGCCAATTTAGGATAAATAACTAGGCCAGGCCAACCTGAGGCAGAGCTGGGCCCTGGGGCCATATGGTTCCTTCCTTGGCCCACGTCATCTTCCCATCTCTTCTTGCCAAGTCTGTGGGTATTCTAGAGAGCATTACCTTCTCATTTCAACATGACCTTTACAAAACTAGATATGTAGTTACTGGTTGTTTAAGAATTACTTCAGGAAAGCCTTGCCTTTTTCACAGTAATCAAATAAACATATGGTCCAAGAGGATCCTCCTCCTCTTTCTGGTAAAAGTCAGCCAGATGATCCCATCTGTACCTGGGCAGCAGCAGAGGCTTCCATAAATTAATTCCTCCAAGACCAGCTGTCGGCGCAGCTCTCTGGGCTGCTGCCAGAGCCAATTTCCTCAGCGCTCTGTCTGCTCTCAAGTGCCTCTGACTTTCAGAGGTTGTTCATGTTATAGAGCCTTAGCTATCCATTCTTTTCCCTCCCTATGGCCAAGTGTCCATGATTTCCAATCACTTTCTAAAGAAAAACTCCACATGGAAAAATAAAGCAATTTTCTCAAGGTGATATTTGAGCCAGCAGTCACTCTCAGCACTGCCATAAAAGTGTAAATGATATATTCTTTCTCCCACGTTCCCAAAAGTCTAGAAAACATGCCAGTTCCCAAGTAGACCTGCCCAGGATCCCTAATAAAGGTTTAAAACCTCCCTGGTGTTCTTCAGGAACCCCACTGAATCTTTGAATTGACTCATAATGATCTTAATTGCCTGCAAATCTCTAAATTATTTCTGCACTACAGTGTGCTCCATGATATTTTTCTTCTTGCTCTTAATAGAAAACTGTTTTCCCCAGTGCACTTCAGTGCCACTAGTCTAGCTGGAAAAAGTCAGTAAAATTGAACTTTTAAAAATCATCCCTTGTATGGCAGCAAATAAGATATTAAAGCAATATTAAGCTCACTAGTTTTTATGTTGTAGTGTTTATAAGCAAATGACTTGAAATGTGTTTGCAGAATAAATCGTTATTTGAAATGGCCCCCAAATTAGTATAATGCCAGTCTGTATTCAGCTCTGTTTTTCCACATTTACTAATATTCTAAAATGAGCTTTGTATAGTTTATTTATAATGAAACCCAAGTACATGTGCAAATGTCACCCTAGAATTACCAAAAAATTGGTTTCAAAAGGTTAAACAATTCACTATTGGTATCAGTAAATACAGCTGCTAGATGAGAGGAAAATATCTAGACAAAGGAAGGGGTATTGAATTATGTGGTATCAGGAGGCTTTTAACAATAAAAAATTTGAAATTACTATTATAATAAACCTTAGTTAACCATAATATGAGGCCTTTAAATAATTGCAGGCTCATGCCAACTCTACCCTCTTTAGAGAAATAATGTTTTTAATTTAATTTATTGGGATGACATTGGTTAATAAAGTTGTTTCAAGTGCACATTCTATGATGCATCATCTGTATATTGCATGTGTACTCACCACCCAAAATCTTATCTTCTTCCATCATCATATATTTGAGCCCCTTAATGCATGACTATCTATCCCCAACAGCCTTCCCTCTGGTAACCACCACACAGTTGTCTGTGACTATGAGTGTTTGGTTGTTTGTTTATCTTGTTTATTTATTGCTTTCAGTTTTTATCCCACATATGAGTTAAATCGTATGGTTCTTGACTTTTTCTATCTGACTTATTTTCTTAGTATAATATTCTTAAAGCCCATCCATCTTGTTACTTAAGTTCATCCAGCCAAGTGTTGGAAATGCAGTTGGACAGAGACACTGAGGCTGTTAGAATAAAAGAGGAAGAAGAATTAATGCTGGAAAGACAATAAACAGATATCTACTACAACAGAAAATAAGGAACTATCAAACTTCCAAAATATAGAAAGCCACTGAGGTCAGAAGATGGAAATGAGAGCAGAGTTAATCAAGCCATCAGCGATCAAGTTTTACAGTTGATTAAACCAGGCAAATACATTAAGCTATAACTTACCAGGCACTCCAGTTGGTAAGTACCTGGCTGCTTAAAGACTGAGTGAAAGAAAGACTGCATAGAAATCATTTAAAGTTTAAATTTAAAATAATTTTTAAAATTACTTATATTCAAAGTCCCAGGAGAATAACCATGTAAATAACTATGTTCACTGAAATGTCAGTTCAGGCTTTCAAGACAGACAAATCAGGATTTACCTCAAAACTCAATACTGAGAGAAACCAAGATGGTGGCATAGGTGAACACCTAAGCTGATGCCTCGCATAACAATTTCAAAACTACAACCAAAAGACAGAACAGACACCATCCAGAACCACAGGAAAGCTGGCTGAGGGAAAATTATACAACTAGAAGTAAAGAGAGGACTCATGAAGACTCAAAGAAGCTGTAAAAAGCTGAGGTATGGAGACATGCTAGTGGAGAGGATGGCTGGCTTCCTCTAGTGGGAGGGAGATGGAAAATCCCAACTGCACTGAACCTTATGCAAGACTCGTAGGGGGAGTCTGGACTATTGTGAAAAGGAAGGAATGCATGGAAACTTAGGGGAGCCATGAAAGACAGAAGTCTGGGGGCTTGCAAAAGTGTGCACACAGAGCACTAACAGCTGATTGTGTCGCTGGATTCCTCTAGCAGGAGGAAAACAGAACCTCACAAAAACACTGAAATCCAAGTCCAACTACATTGAATCCCAGTTTCGGGCGAGACCCTGGGGACCAAACTCATATGGGTCCCTAGAGTGCATGGACACTCAGGGGAACTGAAAGGCAGAGATCCAGAAACTCACACGTGCGTGCACACACGAGAAAAGCAGAGTTCTGGAGGCAAGCCCACATGCATAGACACAGCTGATCCTCACAACCAATTGGCTTAGAGGTCAATCCCCCCCAGTGATACCAATAACAATCAAGAATTAACTACAACAAGACTGTACATACAGTTCACAAAGGGGTGCACCAAGAGTGTCCACCTCACGTAACTGGGGAAGCAGAGCTACTGGACCACATAGGACAGCTAGCACACAAAGCTATGCTACCAACTCAGGGAAGCAGCAAAATATGTGGAGACAAAAGAACAGATCACAAACGAAAGAAATGGAAGAAAACAAAAGACAGAATATAGAGTTCAAAACCACAGTTATAAGGTTTTTTAAGAATTTCCTAGAAAAAAAAAAGGATAAATTTAGTGAGACCCTCAAGGATATGAAAAAGAACCAACTAGAAATTAAACATACACTAACTGAAATAAAAAATATTATGCAGAAACCTAACAGCAGACTAGAGAATCACAAAAATCAAGTCAAAGATTTGAAATACAAAGAAGCAAAAAACATTCCACCAGAAAAGAAAAAAGAAAAAAAAAAAGTGAAGATAGTGTAAGGAGCCTCTGAGACAACTTCCAAAGTACCAACATCAGAATTATGGGGGTGCCAGAAGAAGAGAGAGAACAAGATACTGAAAACCTATTTGAAGAAATAATGACTGAAAACTTCCCACAATTGGTGGAAGAAATAGACTTACAAGTCCAGGAAGCACACAGAACCCCAAACAAAAGGAATCCAAAGAGGACCACACCAAGACACATCATAATTAAAATACCAAGAGCAAAAGACAAAGAGAGAATATTAAAAGCATCAAGAGAAAAACAGTTAATTTCCTACAGGGGAGCACCATTCGACTGCCAACTGATTTCTCAACAGAAACGATACAGGCCTAGACGGGAGTGGCAAGAAATATTCAAAGTGATGAATAGCAAGAACCTATAACCAAGATTACTCTACCCAGCAAAGCTATCATTCAGAATTGAAAGGCAAATAAAGAGCTTCACAGATAAGAAAAAACTAAAGGACTTCATCAACACCAAACCAGTATCATATGAAATGCTGAAAAGTATTTTTTAAGAAGAGGAAGAAGAAAATGGTAAAGGTAAAAATTATGAACAACAATTACATATCTGTCAACAAGTAAATTTAAAAATCAAGTGAATTGAAAATCTGATGAACAGAATAAACTGAATATAATAGAATTAGGGGCATAGAAAGGGAGTGGACTGATAATTCTTAGGGGAAAAGAGGTGAGGGGGTGTGCAGGAAGAGACTGGACAAAAATCATATACCTATGGATGAGGACAATGGTGGGGAGGTAAGGTCAGAGAGTGGGGTGGGAACCAGGTGGAAGGGAGATATCGGGAGAAAAAGAGGAATAGTTGTAATAATCTGAACAATAAAGATTTATTAAAATTAAAAAACTACAATACTTATTAACTATGTGTATTATGACAAATTATATTTCCCTCCTGATGTTCAGGCTTTTTTTTCCCCAACTAAATAATAGGGATAATAAGTCTTTTAATAATACTTATTTCATACAGTTTGTGAGAATTAAAATGAGATCTTGTAGGCAAAGCATCTAAATGCCTGGCATAGAGTAAATAGGTATCCAGTGCATGCTTTGATTGGGTCTAGGATTTTCACCATTACCCCCAAAGGTATTCCAATAAGTGATGGTACACTGTTTCTTCCCAACCACCATGTGGACAAAGCAGTGCCTCTTGGGGTTCTTGGCAAAAACTAATCTTTCCAAAAGGTCTCTGTTTTTGTTTTCTTATTACTTTTTTTCTGATCTTGCTCCTTTATGAACTCTGAAATGGCAAGTTTCTCATATACAGGAACATGTTTAGGAACATTCCAGTGTCTATACACAAGGAACAATTTCTCTAATGATAAAGGTGAAGGAAAAGAAGGAGATAAGCAGCAAAAAGGAGGCAGAGGAAGTAAGCAAGCTGCCACTTCTATAAAATAATCATGGCGTTTTTGTGCAATTAGTTCACCTAGTTCCTCCATTGTTTATAATAAAGACCTAATGTTTATATGTTTTATTTTCAAAGAAAAATACATCCTGTCTTTCTTCCTAAGTCTTTTCTATCATCACACAGCAAACAAGAAGATCAAAGCAGAGCAGCAATTTGCCGAGTACCTTGAAATTTTGATGAGAAGTATTGTGCACGGACCAGGTATCAGGAACAATGAGAGGAAATATAAAAAACAGGCAAGGCTAACTATGGTGGTGGCCTTTCTGCAACAATAAGATCCCCAGTGAGGGTCCCTTGCATGTGTTGAGTGTATCTGGCACATTACACCTTGGTTTTCTTTTATTACCAAGATTTGTTCCAAGTGAACACTCCTATTTGGTGACCAATGAAATATCTCTCTTCTTTTGTCTCTTACATAGACTTTTTGATGGTTTCTTGCAAAGTGGCAAAGGAGATATCTATATAACTAGACAAACGAATCAGTGCTATAAGCTAAAAATTGGAGGGAAAAACCTTGTCCTGCATTTCTCTCCCCAAACAAGATTGTCTTGTCTCTTTCTAAGTGAAAAAAATCTAATTTGACTGTGACCATTTGGGCCTCTATTGTGATTTTAATCAGAACCCTTCCAGGCTTATTGGAATAGGAAGGTCATCACATAGGATTTTTACACACCCTGCAAACTATGCTATAATGTAATCCATTTCCTACTCTGGCTCCACGCTGAAAAAATATTGGATATCCATTAATAGTTAATAGGATGTGTTTCTCTTACATGTACTCAATATTGAGCTGCTAGGTGGTTTTTAGATGAATTACTTTTTTTTTTTAATCTCTGACATATGTGTATTTTCCTTTTATTTATTTCAGAGAGCAAAGGAGAGGGAGAGATAGAAACATCAATGAAAAGAAAGAATAATACATCGGCTGCTTCCTGAACGGCCCCTGCTGGGGTTGGAGCTCATAACCCAGACCCATGCCCTGACCAGGAATGGAAACATGCGTCACACCAGCTGGGCTATCTTTGACATATTTAAAGATGATCCCTCGGGGGACAAAACCCACTTATTTTGTACATCGCTCATTTTCCTTTTGGGATGCACAAACTTTTATTTAAAAGTCGTCACCCAACTGAACAACATTTCATGACAGAATTACTAACGTAGACTCATTATTATCCTCTCAGGACTTAAGTTATGATTATGAAATAGTAGTGTACACTGATCTACTGTTCAGCAAAGCTGCTTTTGAATCCGGAAGCTTATTGTGTTCGGGTTAAATGTATTTTCGTTTTTGTTTCATGTAAATGAAAATAAAACCACATAACTTTTAAAAGATACTTAAGCCATAGTTGTTCCTTTTTCCTCTTTTTATTAGAACCATATGCTTACTTTACATATTGAAGTCTATATAATATGCTTGTTCCACATTGAAAATATAAATAAGTTAATATTTGAGGATGTTAAAAGATCTATGTTAATATATTTTTTAACTTACAATGTATTTTTTATAAAAATGTCTTTCAGGCCGAGACTGGTTTGGCTCAGTGGATAGAGCATTGGCTTGCAGACTGAAAGGTCCCAGGTTCAATTCCGGTCGGAGGCATGTACTTGGTTGCGAGCACATCTCCACTGTGGGGCGTGCAGGAGGCGGCTGATCGATGTCTCTCTCTCATGGATGTTTCTGACTTTCTCTATCTCTCTCCCTTCCTCTCTATAAAAAAAAAAATCAAAAAAAATATATTTTTAAAAAAATGTCTTTCAGTAACTAATTTTAAGGATAACAAAAGAACAAGTTGACAAATTATGTCCTCTCTCAGTATTTCATAGTGAAGGTATTGATTTGCATCATCCTTGAAAAGTATTCATCAAAAACAATTCAAATTTTCAATATTTGACACTAAATGTGCCCTTGATATGATCTCACTTATATGTAGAACCTAATGAACAAAATAAACTGACAAACAAAATAGAAACATAGGCAGGGATACATGGAACAGACTGATAGCTGTCAGAAGCATGGGAGAGGGAGGGACTGGATAAAAGGAGGTTCACTTGACCTCTATTATACATATAAGTTCATGCATGGGTGGAGCCTCTCAGCCTTGCTGGTGATTAGGGCCAATTGGGGTCATCTCACCAAGTTTTAATCAAGGCCAACTGGGGCTGGCTGGCTGGGGGGCGGGAAAGAGAGGGGGCAGAGGAACCACGGGAGGTTGGCCGGCTGCAAGAGTGCACTGACCATCAGGGGGCAGCTCCTGCATTAAGGGTCTGCCCCTGTGGTCAGTGCACATCATAGTGACCAGTTGACCAGTTGTTTGGTTGTTCAGTCAATCGGTCACTTAGGCTTTTATATATATAAAGTAAAGGCCTGATGTATGAAGATTCGTGCAAGAATGGGCCTTCCTTTTCCTGGCTGCCTACACCACCTTTGCTCCAGCCCAGAGCCACCTTTCTGCCTTCGCTCCAGCTCAGAGCTAAAAGTTATGATTATGAAATAGTAGTGTACACCATAAAATTATTTTCGTTGCTACTCCATAACTGTCATTTTGCTACTGATATGAATCAAAATGTAAATATCTGCATTTTCCGATGGTCTTAGGCTCTACAGCAGCAGTGTCGCCTAAGATCATGGGAAAACACAGGTATTTATATTATGATTTATAACAGTAGCAAAATTACAGTTATGAAGTAGTAATGAAAATAATTTTATGGTTGGGGGTCACCACAACATGAGGAGCTGTATTAAAGGGCCGCCGTATTAGAAAGGTTGAGAACCACTGCTCTAAGGCAAGATATTTTCTTATACTGTATACATGCAAGTCTTAAATAATCTATTCATAAAGTAAAATTTTTCCAGAATGCATCTTCTTGTGACTTTAGCTTAAAGGTTTTCCAAGAAAAGGACTGGTGAGTACAGAACAACTTAAGCAATATAGGATATTGTCAATTCTCCCTCATTTTAGGGCCCAGAATAGAAAACCAAGTTCATAATTATCCAGGTGTTGAAATACTTGCAACTTTAATGTAAACCTTGGAAAATATTATTATCTAGAGGCCTGGTGCATGAAATTCGTGCACAGGAAGGAGGTCCCCTCAGCTCAGCCTGCACTCTCTCCAATCTGGGACCCCTCAGGACCTCTGACTCCTAACCGCTCACCTGCCTGCCACCCTGATCCCCCTAACTGCTCTCCCCTGACAGCCTGGTCCCTCTAACTGCTCTCCCCTGCCTGCCTGATCACCTATAACCTCTTCTGCCTTGACCCTGCAAACATGGCTTTGTCTGAAAGGATGTCCAGAAGGACATCCAGAAGGTTGTCTGGAAGATGTCCAGTCTAAATTAGCATAATACCCTTTTATTAGTATAGATGCCACCTTGTCCTAAAAATGCAGGTTGTTCTCAGATTTTCTTATCATAGAAGGGGAGCCCGCAGTAGCATCCTGAGTTCTGACCAGGGTTTATGCGCTTATGCTTTATCTCAGCAGATGTGATTCCTAGAAGAAGACTCTTAGATGTATCTTGAACATTTCTATCAAATTTCCCAAATCATCCTCCAAAAATATTGCACCACTTTAAACTCCCACCAGCAACCATGCATCTGCCCTCGGTTCCACTTTGATGCCAATATCATTGATTTTTCCCTAGAAGCTTCCCTCCCATCAGCCAAGACTACTTGGTACTTGAGCCAACCTCATTGTTCAGCTGGGGGCTTGATTTCCTGAGATGGAATTATGGAGGAGGAAAAATAGTTTTCCTCTACCTTTCTGATTTCTTAATGGAGGCCTTTGTCATGAAAGACAGATCACCAAGAGAAAAACAAAAGTTCATTAACATGTGTCCTTGTGCATATGTGGGAGATCCCAGGGAAAAATGAGCAACTCTCCAAGGTGGCTTAGAATGCAGATTTAGATACTTTCTTCCTAGGGAAAGGGGACAGGAGACTCTTAGAGGAGAATAAATGATTTTTAGGAAAGATGAATGGGGTTAGGAGGAAATAGTTTGTAACAAAGTTTGGGTGTTATGTCAACTTCTACTCTCCTGTCCTGAGACAGGAGTCAATTTTCTCTGTCTGATGACACTTCTCCCATCAAGGGGACCTATGACATTTAAGCTCCTTTAGGGGGGTCCAATTTTAGGCAGATCAGGAGACTTCAGTGAAATCCTCTGTATGCGTTTGCTTTTTTTCAAGCATCTGCAGCTCAAGATCTTCAATATAACAACATGCATATGTTGGGGTGGCATGTTCTCTGACCTTCAGAATATACCCAACAAAAGTTTGTTTCCTCTCTTAGACGATTTGCCACAGTAGCATTATTCCCTGGAGATGGTATTCTGAGCAGACCTTCCTGGGAGTGGTCATAACATTATCCTGTGTCTGTAGAAAGAAGTGGGCCACATCACTAAATAACCCAGGGGCAGTTTTCTCATCTTATGGAAAGGGAGATAAAGTTATGATAGATAAACTATCATGTCATAACTATGATAGATATCATAGTTATGATAGATAAACTATCATATCATAAAGATATGATAAACTATCTATCAAACTTTATCTCCCTTTCCACAGGTTTCTTGCACGTTTGTATCTCTGCTGCCCTCACCTCATTCCCAGCAGCCCCTGGCGCTTCTGCCTCAAGCCTTGGGGCTGCTGGGTGCCAGGCCTGTGAATTTGTGTCTCCAATCTGGCCCCCCACAGCCCCAGTGTGGCCATGGTGGAGCTTGGGGCTGCTGGGTGCCAGTCTCCCTGATGGTTTGTGTCTCCTATCCTCCTGGCAGTCCCAGCACCATCTTGATTGGGTTAATTTGCATACTCACTCCTATTGGCTGATAGTGATTTGGAGGTATGGTCAATTTGCATGTTTCTCTTTTATTAGATAGGATTGCATATTCTTAAATGAGATCATAAACCATGTTTTGTTTTTGTTATTAAAAGCATGCCTGTTTCCGAAAGTGTTTTTGGTACAGAAGGCCACAGTGCTTTTAAAAGCAGTTTAGGAAGACAACCCATCAAAAGTAGAAAAACCAGCAGACATCTGGCAGAATTGCAGGCACCAAAACAGCATTCTTAGTACTTCTATTTAGTGAACACCTGTAAAGAATCTGGGAAAAGCAATCCTATAAATGAAAAGAAATGTGTGACATTTGCTTAACCAGGAGTGGCTTAAATTGGGGAAGATTAAA
Source organism: Lasiurus borealis (assembly GCA_004026805.1). Lineage (NCBI taxonomy): Eukaryota > Metazoa > Chordata > Mammalia > Chiroptera > Vespertilionidae > Lasiurus > Lasiurus borealis. The sequence continues at coordinate 4,624 of PVJN01029051.1, read as the reverse complement.
GTTTAAAGAAGATTTTGTTTAATCTCATTATAATGAAGTGAAGAAGAGATAAAGATTAAGGATAAATTCTCATCTCTGATTATTAAGCATATGTATTACTTTCCTATATGGTAAAAGTGAAATTTAATTAAATTTTTTGCTTATTAATTAATTATGATTGGTTTGGAGTTACCAAATTTCATTTCATGAGCTCATTTTTCTTTTGCTGAAGAAATTTTGCTTTTCATAAACCCTAAAATAGCTCATTAATCTTGCAAGAATAATAGGGTAAATTATAGATAAAACAAATGAAATAAAACTAGTCCATGATTAGACATAGATAAAAATATTTTTTAAGAAAAAAGCAAGAAGAAAATTTATAGAAAGATTAAGAAACTACTGAAATATGCTAGGACCCTACCTAAATATAAGTGTTTGCCCTTGTTAAAATGTCACAAATAATATTTACTACTAAATGAAATAAATATAAATTTTTTGTCTCATATTGACTTCCTCTCACACCTTGTATGGAGTTTCATTTCCCTCCCCCAACCCCCAAAGATAAAGCCTTTTACCGAAAAAAAAAAAAAAACAGAATAATCTCACTTAGCCTCATATATTCTATTGCTACTTCTATTCTTTCATTCTCAGACTTTTGCATAATTGTATGGAAGAGTTTGGTACAAAAAAATATTTTAAACAAAATTATAGGGTAAATGACAAAGGAAAATATCTACAACATATATGATGCTAATAGCTTTAATAGTTAAAGAACTTTTACAGAACAATAAAAAGATAAACAAAAGACAGGCGATTTTATTTTCCATCCTACATTTTGCCCTCAGTAATATCATTCATTTGTAAAGCTTCGGTTATCTCCTATATGCAAATACATCGAAATCTAAATCACCATCTTCTCCAACAAACTTGCTTCACTTCATAGTCTTTTGCCCAATGAATATCACAACCACTTATCAGGTATCCTAGCCAGAAACCTAGGGGGCACTTACTCACATCATTCTTCCTACCAATAATGTTTCTATGTATAACATAAACAGAAATGTTATCAAAGAAATGAATTCTATTGGTGTAGAAGACATATGCATGCGTTGGCCATCTATGTAAGTTTGTGGCACAGGCTAACTTCCCTAGGGAATTCCAGAAAGGTTAAACAATGCTTATGTGGATATTCTGAAGTTCCCACAGGTGCTAAAAGGGAAAAAGTAAGCTAGGTTCAGATTGGAGACCTTTCAGACACCAACTGAGTGGGCATAAAAAGTGTCCTTCAGCTTCAGAATTAATTTACCTTTACCTCTCTTGTCAAGTGAAGAGTTAGATGTTCTCTAGGTTGAAGATGATTAACCTCTGCTAGATTTGTTCCCTTTCCAAATACTAGATAAAGCCTAGACACAGAGTATATATAGGCTGAAGACTGCAGTAAGACCAAATGATAAACTAGCAACTCATTTTTCTGGTAAAAAAAATATCCTGGAAAAGAAGTTTCCATAGAATTCTATATTTAAAAAGAATGTAATGTAGCAAAGTTATATTAGTAATTTTCACTAACTTATAATACATTGGCATTATACCTCTCAAAGCCATATTTGTCAGATTTTATATTCCAGATAATCTGTGTGATTAAAATGTATTGTTTAAAATATATGTTCTATCTTCTTGACTTCCATCTTGTTATGTAAAATGTGACATAATTCAAATTATGCCTCCTCGATCATAGTACCTCCCCCTATTCTGTGGTGTTATCTACCTTTGCCTCTTTCATAGACCGAATTTAGGGCTCCCCAAATAATTCAGAATAATATCACCCCATCTCAAGGTTCTTTAACCCAACCACATCTGCCATGTGAAATCAAATCTTCTTTGCCTTATAAGATAATATTCACAGGTTCCAAGGATTCAAATGTGGATAGCTTTGGGGGACACCATTATTCAGCCTACTATAGAGACCCGTGATAAAGTTCTTTATCCCAACCTTTATAAATTTTTAGATGGCTTGAGAAATCTGATTTAATAGCTGGATGACTCATATATTTATCTGTTCAAATAATACTGAACCAGTACCGACTCTGTATGAGACATGCTGAGTTTAGGAATTCAGCTGTAAAACAGACTAACACCAGCATGTGAGGAGTGAAGTTGAAGTCAAACACTTTCAAAGTCATAACAGTCGTATATGGCAGATGAACAGTGAGGACTCTGTGTATAATTTGGAAATGAGGAAATATGATATATTTTCTTATATATCAAGGCTTTAAACTGCAGGTATCAGAAATGACCAAATGAAGGACTGGAAATGCCCAAGCGAGATAGGTAGGCAAAAACAGCCTGAGCAAAAACAGCCCAAGGCACATCCATATTCTCCCAATTAGATTTTATTTCCTCACTTCACCCAGCATCCCACTAGAATATCAAGAAGGGACAAAGTCCAGGGCTAAAAGATAAAAATATCCGTGCCAGGATGTTAGAGCCAACTCTGCACTGTGTAGGCATCAGATCCCCAGCCTCTTTTAGCCTACTTATCCTGTGTTTCAAGAGGTTTTATTATGATCTAGGTATGGTAAGATGAACAAATAAGAGATAAGTACCATTGAAAAGATAGTTCATTATGTTCCTAGATTCCAAGAGCAGGAGTATGTATCATGCCACAGGGGCCACACAGGGAATCTTCAGGTCAGCTAGGAGGCAGACTGAGATATTTTGGTTTCCATGAGAAGGAACAGGTTTAGAACTGACTAATGTGAATAATTTTAGCAGGTGTTAGGGCATGGGGGTTTTCCTAGTTGTCTGGCATGTAACGGGGGATAATTGGGAATACACATATTATTGCCTGGAGTATAAAAGTTGGGGATGTAGACTCTGGATTAATTGAGTTGTAACTCTCGCTACATAGGGGAGAGGGGTGATGAGAGGGAGGCAGGAGGCCAAGGTAAGGGGCCTCAGTAATTTTACTGAATTATCTAGAACAAATCATGTCTGGTATAGGAATGAAGGGCAGATGTTAAAGCATCAAGTTTACAGAAGTTAGAAATATGATCAATACACCTGCCTACCAATTCTGGGGACCATGAGATATAGTCCTGAAAGGGATTCAAAAATTAGAACTGCTGCCCTAGCCAGTTTGGTTTGATTTCGGTCAAGGGCACATTCTTCTGTCGCAGGCTCCTCCCCAGCCTGGGCCTTGGTCGGGATGCATGCAGAAGGCAACTAATCAATGTGTTTCTCTCACATCGATATTCCTCTTTGTCTTTCCCTCTCTCTTTCACACTCTCTGAAAATCAATGGGAAAATATCCTCAGGTGAGGATTTAAAAAAAAAAAATTTGGAACTGCTATGCAAGTTTCAAATGTGTTTGATTTTAAGAAAGACACATAAGCAGTTGGCCTGAGCAAGGCGGGTCATGCCCTTGCATTCCTTCTGAAATGCACAGCAAGGAAACCTGAAGGGAAGCAGCCTGTGTTCTCTCTACCACAGTATCTGCTTCCATTCAAAGAACTTCCACCTTTTCAAAGCTGTCTTGCAAATAATATTCAGCCATCTCAGGGGCTAGCATTTAAATTATTTAAAAATATGAATCCTCAAAGTAGTGACATCTTATTTGATTGGTTACTTGGCCATTGCTTTTAATTATTTGGTTTGGGGTTTATCGTGAGCAATATCTAAGCTCCCTTCATTCCAGAGTTCTTTGGATCTTGTTGTGTTGTTGACACAATGATAAATAATGTTAGCAACTCATCCTCTCAGTGCTTTAATTTGTCCCTTAGGTAAACATATTGCTCTTTAATGTGGTGACATAATTCAAATAAAAACCTCTCCCTGGTCTATGGAGGTAAAAATAAAGTGTTCTGCAGCCCCAAATAGCACCAAGGAGAGTGTGTGTTTTTCAACATCAATTAAAGTGCTGTTAATATAATATTTCTCATCCTATCTAAGAAAAGAGGAAAGACTGGAATTGATCAGTACAATACAATATACAGATGATGCATCATAGAATTGTGCAAAGTAACGATAACTCCCTTACACAAGCCATGCCCACAAACCACACCCAATCAGGAGTGAGTATACAAATTAACTCAACCAAGATGGCTACAGCCACCATGTAAGCAGGAGGGAGGCTTGGGTTTCCCCAGCAATGGAGGAAGCCAAGCTTTCCGCACACCCTGGTCAGCCCAGGCCTCCACTTCAGGCTACGAAGTTTCAATTTTAGGAGATAAATAAACCCCAACAAAAATGGCAGCAGCCATGGAGCTGCAGAGAGTAGGAAGCTAGGGTTGCCCCTGGCAATGGAGGAAGCCAAGCTTTCCACACACCCTGCCTGCTCAGGCTTCCACTTCAGGCTACAAAGTTTCAATTATAGAAGATAAATAAATCCCAACAAAAATGGCAGCAGCCACAGAGCTGGAGAGAGCAGGAGGCTAGGGTTGCCTCTGGCAATGGAGGAAGCCAAGCTTCTGCAGCCCTGGCCTGCCTTGGCCTCTGCTTAAGGCTACAAAGTTTCAATTGTAGAAGATAAATAAATTCCAGATACCAGAGCCTCCACTTGGGTCACTGGGGGGGGGGGGGCATAATTGGCCTGCAAATCACTGCAGGCCCCTCACCCAGGCTACCCATGCCCCAAGAAAACCCCCAG
>PVJN01029050.1:0-26724 GCA_004026805.1 Lasiurus borealis | reverse complement strand
TTTTTTTTTTAACCTTTGCCTCTAGGACACAAAAATATAAAAGGCCAGATAAATGTAAATAGGACTTATTTGCAAAGACTTTCAGGGATCATAACCAACCCTCAACCCCCCATCCAGATTTGAGTGGCAACCCACATTTACAGAGAAGAAATGCTTTTCTATATCTAACTTCTGTCTCATGTTTAAATAATTTATTTTGTCTCACCCTAAATGAGAGAATTATCTTGCCACCCTTATATATAATTAAAGATACTGAAAACCCTTATTACTTTAGACCCCACTAATTCACAAACTGTGGTCATTTCAAAACAAGGCCTGCACTGCAAAATAATTAGATAAGCAAATGATTAGAGTAAACAGAATTATAGGTGTATTATTTAACCTGCTTAGGAAAATCAATTGATTCTAAGCACTTTAGAAGCCTTCATTATAAACCTGACAGAAGTGATAGGTTTCTACAAAACAAGCCCGAAGTACATGTGGCTAAGTGTCTGAATGACTCAGACCCTTAACATCACACAGAGAGAGGGGGAGGGTTTCTTTGAAAAACTCTGGAGCACATTCCTCGGGAATCTGTGGCAGGGTTGGGAATTGAGAGCTAGGAGGCACTGAAGGCAATTGAAGGGCATTTACTGAAACTTTATAAATTAGGCTTTTTATGACTCATGCAATGACTTCTCTTTTTGGATATTTTCATCCATATTTTGCCAACTTCCTTCATTTCCCTAACAATTATCCACTGACTTCCTACTCTGGACTAGATCATGAAGATAGGGTACACAGACAAACTATACAGAGTTCTTCGCATTTAATTTTTAAATATATCATGTTTACCACTTGCAGGCAGCATACTATGTACATTAAAAGGAGTGACTCATTTAATTTATATTCCTCAGTGAAATCATAGTATAGCAGAGGAGACAGTTCATAATAAAATAAATTCATAATAATATTTATTGGGGGGAGCTAACGCAGCTTGTAGAGGTAGAGGTCCCACCTCAATCTGTCCTAAAGGATAGGAGTTCCTTCTATGTAAAGAACTGAGGCTATTTGCAAAAGTATAGATGTAACTGAAGGTTTTCCTTGGACCAGAGATGACTAAATTCTGGGTTCCAGGCACTTGTTCCTCAGTAGTAACTGAAATATACTTGGGGAAGAGGTCAGATATCATCTAAGCCTTTACGTCTACCAGGTGCACCTTCTATGATGAGGAAACTGAGGTATGAAAGTTCTCCAACTGCTAAGTGACGATGGCAAATTTGAACACTGCTGGCTGAATCCCCTAAATTAGGCCTGAGTCAATGTAAGGAAACTCAGTACTGAGTTTATTTGCCCAGGCCAGTCCCAGTCTCCTCTGAATTCATTATCAGAGCATCTCAGCCCCACACATCCCATCAGCTCAAAGGACACCCAAGGAGAATGTGCCCAGGCCTGGTGAGCATACACGGCACACATGTGTACAGTAGCAGAGCCCCCAGAACAGCAATACCTCAACATTTGCTAAGCGTCCATGTAGACCAGCTGGCTTTCCATAGCTGCACATAACAGTGGAGCATCTTGCGGACCTCTGAGTGCAGATGGCTAAAGGGCACATGTACAGGTAGGTGAGGAGTGCTCCCTCTCTTCATGGTCCCCAATGCACCATCTGGGGGGCCGGGGTTGTCCTCTAACCTTATTTACTAACCAAATGGTCTATTGGCAAGGCTTTTGTGTCAAAGAGAGCAGATGCTATCCCTCAACTCTTCATTACAAGGGCTTGTTTCTAATGATGTGAGTGGGCAGCAAGACACCAGGGAAATCCAGCTGAAATGTATTTTTAACCACACTAGCTGGCTGGCTATTTTTAAAAAAGAGAAATGGATCAAACATTCTTCCCCTTTCTGCTCTTCCGCTCAAAAACATCTGGAGGATATAGTACATCTATTCTGGTACTCCCTCTTGGGGAAAACATTCTTAATTTTCACCTATTGCAATGGGAAAACTAAGCTGGACCCTCTGCCTCATGTGTATTTGCTCACAGGCTGGTGTTTTCTTGATAGGAGCAGCAGCAGAGGGGCAGTTGCCATGTATCTTAAGTGACTCCTTAGGCAATGGTAGGCAAACTGCGGCTTGAGAGCCACATAAGGCTCATGAGCCACAGTTTGCCACTCTGTTGACTAATGAGTTTTCCGACCACTGCTGTAAGGAATTACCCTTACCCAGAAGCTTTGACTTCAGATTAAAGACATTAGTACATTATTAAAATATTTTTAAGTGTTTTTCCCTAAGGCAGTGGTTGGCAAACTTATTAGTCAACAGAGCGGCAAACCGTGGCTCATGAGCCGCATGTGGCTCTGGAGCTGCAGTTTGCCTACCACTTGGGGGATCTACTTAAGTTCCACTAGTCAAGTCTGTGATGTCCCTTTAGTGGGAGGGACTATTCAATCCTGTTTAATCACTAGTTCCTCAGAGGGCCTATCCCACCACCATCCTTGCTTCTTCCCCAGGCTTCATATCTGAAACCCTAATTCTGCAAGCACAGGAGAAATTCATCTTCCATAGTATCCATATATTTTATCCTATGTTTCTAGTTTCTGGGCATCCAATCCAAATTGGATCTGTGTTACAGAGCGTAGCAGCCACATAGGACCCAGAATGATTACTAATTTATATGATAGATAACAACTTTTGTTGTCTTTGACATGCTGGAGATTCCAAGATTTGACTGTGCCAAGAGCTAGCAATAATGGGAGATCTGTTCATATTGAGAACATAGACAAAAGGCCAGAATAGAAGAATCATAGTCTATGTGTCCTCAAAAAAGAGTGGTCAAGGCAGAGCCTAGGTCTACAACAATTCATATTAGAGGGAAACTTGATTGCTCTGTTTTCAAATGCTCCCTGATTCTGACCACACTCATAGAGGCTTTGGGTGTAAGAATAACAGGGCTGAGAAAGCCATTGAGCAAATGTTTTAAACTACTGTTTTTTCTTATCTATTTTTCCCACTGTTTAACTATTGTGGCCACCTCTCCAACACCAGTTTCCATGAAGTGATCAAGCAAATTAGATCTTGAGCTGTTTTCCTGGAATTTGGAAAACTGGAAAATTAGATGAAAATGGACAGACATATTGCTCTGGTCACTGGCTTCCAGATCAGAGGGCTGAAATTGGCTAGAATATTATGCAACCCTCTTCCCCATTCTTGGGCTGGCAAACAGATAAGGCTGAGTCAGACAAGTTCTTCCGTGTGTCCACTCTAGGATAAATTCTAGAATAGATCAGGACAATTAGGGAAGAAAGAATATTTTTACAGAGTAAAAACTCATATTTGTATCTTGTGAGGCCTGTTGAATGTGCATTTCTCAGTTTCTTAGTAAACTGCACATCACATGGAGCGATGCACTGTTTAGCATTTAGATAATGTGTGGGCAAGGCCTTCATATTTTGCAAGCGTACTGCAACCCTACACCCCTAAGCATGTTCTGCATTTTGGAAACAGTCAAACAGACTTTCAGAAGGCACAGAGAGCAAGGAAAGTGACATGCTCTATACGGCTGTACATAGCAAGCTTAGAGGTGCAGTGTAAGCCACAGGGAAATCAGGACTGATTTCAGGTAATCTGATTCTCAGGTCACAGGCCATTGTCCAACTACAGCCTATAAAAATGGTATATTGATTTTCTAAGTCAAAGAAGATAATGTCAATGTAGAATTAAATAGGTAGGCACATATTTATAACATCTCCAAAAATGGAAATCATGTATTTTTTGGTGTAGATATAGCAGATGTACATGTGGTCTGTTTCCCATCTGCTTCTTCTGATTTTTACCACTATCAGCGAAACACACACAATATTACTAAATTATACCTTGAGAATCTACTGTGTTTTATAAATAACTCACTTGTTATTTATAAAGCAATACATAGAATAGTCCTCACTTATCTCTGGGGGATATGTTCCAAGACCCCCAGTGGATGCCTGAAACTTCACATAGTACCAAACCATATATATTTTTTTTTCTAATGATATATACCTATAGTGAAGTGTACTTTATAAATTAGGCACAGTAATAGAGTAACAATAATAACTAATAATAAAATAGGATATGAATAAAATATGAATGTGGTCCCTCTCAAAAATATCTTACTAATGAATATCTTCTAATGAAAATCATTAGAAGGGTAGTGTGCAAACCCTTCTAATGATGTGAGATTATATAATGTCTACATGGTGAAATGAGGTAAATGAGTCATATTAAGTAAAATAAGGGTTACTTGAACATTGTCATACCGCATCAATCTGATAACCGAAACAGCTACTAAGTGACTAACTCATGGGAAGCATATACATCATGGATGCGCTGAACAAAGGGATGATTAACACACCAGGCAGGACCAAGGGAGATTTCATTAGAATGGCATGCAATTTATAACTTAAGAATTGTTTATTTCTGGAATTTTCCATTTAATATTTTCAGACCCCAGTTGATTATGAGTAACTGAAACCATGGAAAAGCAAACCTATGGATAAGTGGAGGCTACTGTGATGTCAAACCCTTAAGTCACTGTGTCCTTTATTAGCTGTCATACAACTTTGAACATAGAGTTCCAATCCTGTCTTGATCACATCCTAATAATGTGACTTGGGGCAAATTACTTCATCTATCTGTGATTCTGTTTTTTCACCTTCAAATTGGAAAAATAATATGAGATGCCTCAAAAAATTAAAGAGAGAAATAAATCAGGTAGCATGTAAACACTAAGAATCATATTCAGCAAATAGGTAGTTATATATGCACCTGCTTGCTGTTATCATCATCACTTAATAGGTAAAGACACAGAGTTGCTCCCAAGTCCATTTTGATTCTTAAATGTTTACTCTGTTGCAGAGAGGCAATGTGGTCCAGTCATGGTCACACAGCCTGTCAGTTATGACAAACTGCCCTCCAGATGATGTAATTATTTACAGAGACAATTCTTAAGAATTCCTTTTTAAAAATAAATAAGTATATATGTATACTTGTATATGTGTGTATATATATATATATGTATATGTATATCATTGATTTTTTACAGAGAGGAAGGGAGAGGAATAGAGAGTTAGATACATTGGATGAGAGAGAAACATCTATCAGCTGCCCCCTGCATACCTCCTACTGGGGATGTGCCACAACCAAGGTACATGCCCTTGACTGGAATCGAACCTGGGACCCTTCAGTCCACAGGCTGACACTCTATCCACTGAGCCAAACTAGTTAGGGCAAGAATTCCTTTTTAAAAGTTCTCAAACTAATCAATAACTTTTTAAGGTGACAGGACAGTTACTATTCAAAAAAATATTTGTATATATACTTATTAATTGACAATTGTAATAAAGTTGTTTTAATGGCGTTAACAATAATATTAAAAAGTGAAATGTTTTAAAATACACAATAACAAAAATGTACAAGTATTGAAGGCCATAAAAATATTTCCTTAGAAAAATTAAGGGGGACTTAAATAAATGAAGAGCAATGCCAGTTCAAGAATTGGAGAACTCATTTTTTCAATGATTTCTATTCTCCCCCAAATTAACCTATACATTCAAAACATTTCTAATCAAACTCCCTCAGAAATTTTTGTAGAAATGGAGAGTTTCATCTAAAATATATAGAGAACAAAAAGATTCTGGAATAACCCAAATTTAAAAATAAAATCAAAGTTGGAGGACCTCCCCTGACTGATTTTAGAACTTACTATAAAGATAATAACCAAGGCAGTGTCTTACTTATATAAAGGTAGAAATGAATAATAAATGATGAAATAAAATGTAGAGCTTACTGATTTCTGACAAAAGTACTGAATTAATTTAATGAGGAAAGACTATATTTTCAATAAGTTGTGCTAGTACAACTGTATAATCACATGGGAAAAAACCTCAACTCTTACCTCAAATTATAAATAAGTAAACCCAAAGATTAAATATAAAATCTAAAGTTATTAAACTTCAAAAAGCAAACAGGAGAAAATCTTTGTTCTGACTCAATCTGACTTAATCATAGGCAAATATCCATGTGTAGAATCTGAGAGTAAACCATAAAATTTAAAAATTGATAAGTTGGATTTCAAAAAAACTTAAAACCTTTACATTATCAAGACAATGAAACTACAAGCACAGATTGGGAGAAAATATTTATAATATAGATATCTGACTTTTAGAAAAGACAAGAGATTTGATCTAATACTTTAGACCAAGAAGACATAGGAGTGGCAAGAAGCAGGTAAAGATGTTGTATACCATCAGTCATTATTTAAACCCAATGGGATACCAAACACCTATAAGAATACCTATCAAATGAACAAACAATAAAAAACCTGAGGATACAAGTGCAGATGGGAGTGGGTGAGCAGCTGGACCTCTTCCACATTTGGATGCAAATAGTACAGCCACTTTGGAAAAACAGTTCAGGGGTTTCTTATAAAACTAAGCATACACTTACCATATTAGGTTAAACATATACTTACTCAAATATAACAACCTCAAATTAAAAACTATGCATATATCCATCAATTTATAAATGCACAAATCATACCTAATAATAGACAAACATGTAAATTGACCGTACCTCCGCTATGCCCACAGCCAGAGTATGCAAATTAACCCAACAAAGATGGAGGTTAATTTGTATACATAAGTGCCCAGCAATCTGGGTCCCAGGAACTTTCTCAGCACCCTGGTCACTCCGAGGTAGGCCCCCATGGGTCTTGAACAACCTGGGAAAGGCCTGAGCCAGGGGGCTCCTGGGCAGGGGTGGAGCTGGGCAATTGAGTGATCAGAGGGAGCTGGGGAATCCCCTGTCCAGGCCCTAAGCTTGGGCCAGAGGCTTGGGGCTTGGGCAGGGGCAGAGCTGGGTGATCTGAGGGAGCTGGGGATTCCCTGACCAGACCCCAAGCCCTGGCCAGAGGCTTGGCACTTGGGCAGGGGCAGAGCCAGGCAATCAGAGGGCTTTAGGCCTTGGCAGGGTGGAGCCAGTGATCACTGGAAGCTGGGGGGGACCCTGCCCAGCCCCTGAGGCTTTAGATCTTGGCAGAGGTGGAGCTGGTTATGGAAGGGATCTGGGGGGCCATTCCCAGGCCGTGAGGCTTTAGATCTTGGCAGAAGTGGAGCCAGAGATCAGAGGCGATTGGTGTGAACAACAAAGGAAATAACTTTTCTGACCGCTCATTGGCTAAGATCCCTGTTTGCCACTGGTAATATTCTTAGTAACTTGGGTATAAGAATCCAAAAAGGTGATCTAGGGTTTTTCCACCACACTCATAAAGAATAAAATGAAGATCTGCTGCTAGAGGGCTAAGAAATATCATCTCCTGCCCTAGCCAGTTTGGCTCAGTGGATAATGCCTAGGCTTGCTGATCGCAGGGTCTGGTTCGATTCTGATCAAGGGAAGGCTCCTCCCTGGCTGGGGCTCAGGTCAGAGCTCATGCAGGAGGCTACCAGTCAAAGTGTTCCTCTCACTTTGATGTTTCTCTCATCTTTCCCTTTCTCTTCCACATATCCTCAGGTGAGGATAAAAAAAAAAGAGAGAGAGAGAGAGAGAAATGTCATATCCTATGAACGACACATCTTGGAAATGCCTAAAGAAATTGTCATTTTTTCATGGTGAGGAGACTGGAGTCTGTGTTGATGAAAACACCTTGGTGGCTGCAGTGACTGACAGTGGCTGCAGCAGTGGGGTGATGGATGGGGCTGGTGCCTTCCCCTGATCAACCTAGTCACCTCAGTAGGACTTCCCTCGAGGGCTCCCAGTATATGAGAGGGGGCAGGCTGGGCTGAGGCACCCCTTCCCCCAATGCACGAATTTCATGCACTGGGCCCCTAGTAGTGATATATGTCTACATAGTGCAATACTACTCATAGATTGAAATAAATAACAAACTACTGATAACATAGATGGGCCTCAATATATTTAAATAAGTGAAAGAAGCCACACATGAAAGATCACTACCAACATATCATCCTATCTAATAAAAGAGTAATATGCAAATTGACAGTCACTCCAAGACACAAGATGGCTGCCCCCATGTGGTCAAAGATGTCTGCCACCAGATGGCCAGCAGGGGAGGGCAATTGTGGGCAATCAGGCCAGCAGGGGAAGGCAGCTAGGAGTGAACAGGCTGACAAAAGAGGGCAGATGGGGGTTACCCAGGCTTGCAAGGGAGGGCAGTTGGGGATCCAGGTTTACAGGGGAGGACAGCTGGGGGGGGACCAGCCCCGCAGAAGAGGGAAGTTGGGGGAATCAGGCCTGCAGGGGAGGACAGTTGGGAGCAATCAGGCAAGGGAGGTCAGTTAGGAGTGATTGGGCCAGCAGAGGAGGGCAGTTGGGGTGGAGGGAAGACCAGGCTGGCGAGGAGGGCAATTAGGGGTTGCCAAGCCACCAGGAGAGGGCACTTGGGTGCAACCAGGCCTGAAGGGGAGGGAAGTTAGGGGCAATCGGGCCAGCAGTGGAGCACTTAGGCATCTATCAGGCTGGCAGGGGAGTGGTTAGGGGGGTGGTCAGGCTGGAAGGCAGAAGTGGTTAGGGACAATCAGGCAAGTAAGTGAGTGGTTGGGAGCCAGCAGTCCGGGGTTGTGAGAGGGATATCCAATTGCCCGTTTAGGCCTGATTTCACTGGAATCAGGCCCATATGGGCAGTCAGACATCCCTCAAGGGATTTCAGATTGGAGAGGGTGCAGACTGGGCTGAGGGATACCACCCCCTTCACACACACACATGCACAAATTTCATGTACCGGGCCTCTAGTTCATTTATATGAAACTGACAGTGAATTAATCTAAAATAACAGGTAGGACGTAGGTGGCTGCTAGAAACCAGGTGGGGCAAAGGGAAGAAAAAAGGAGCCCAGAGCTCCTTGAGAGAGAATAAAAATGTTCTAGATCATGATGGGACTGGGTTCTTACAATAGATGCATTTTACCTCAATAAAACTATACCTCAACAAAATTAATTTTAAAATTGAGGGATTTTTTAAAGAATTCTCATTTCTGGGACAGGCACTCCCTTGGGTGATTCAGCAGGACAAACCATACCTAAATCATAGATATAAATCTTAGGATTTAAGTACTCTTTAGTAATATAGTATAACCCTGTTATTTTGCATTTTTGAAAGCATATCTCCATGACAAAATTGCCTTCCACAATCCTGCACTAAGTTCATCTCAGTGATTCGGACCATAAAAAAGTAAGAGTATTCCAGCAGTAACCTAGATAGTTATTTCAAAACTGCTAACAAAACCCCTAATCCAGCCTTGGCCAGTGTGGCTTACTTGGCTGAATATCATTCCATGCACCTAAAGGTCGCTGGTTTGATTCCCAGATTGTGTATCTAACCATCAATTGAGGCAGCTGATGTTTTTCTCTCTCCCTCTCCCTTCTTCTCTCTCTAAAATCAACATATTTTTTTATCACAATCTAGATGATTGACATGCAATTCTTGTCAAAGTTATATTTTTACTTTTAAAAAAATATATTTTATTGATTTTCCAGAGAGGAAGGGAGAGGGATAGAGAGTTAGAAACATCGATGAAAGAGAAACATCAATCAGCCACCTCCTGCATACCCACTACTGGCGATGTGCCCGCAACCAAGATACATGCCCTTGACCAGAATCAAACCCCGGACCTTTCAGTCCAGAGGCTGACGCTCTATCCACTGAGCCAAACCGGTTATGGCTAGTTTGTGCTTCTTAAAAGAGTATTTTTAATATAAACAGAATGCTATTTTTATACTCAACAAAAATTAACAATTCCTTAGTAAGCTCTAACATAGAATCCATATTCCAATTTTAAGGATGTTCTCAAAAATATTTTTAATAGTATTCTTTTTTTTCAAACTAAGGTCCAATAAAGCCCACTCTTTGAGTGGTTGATGTGGTTTGTTTCTTTCAGTTAGGCCAGTGTTCTCCCTCTCCCCTTCCTTCTTTTCATGGCATGGACATGTTGAAGAAACCAGGTGGGCTGTCCTAAAAAAGCCCTGCTTATTCCATTTGACTGCCTATTTACTTATGATAGATTTTAATTTAATAAATTTTTATTGTTCAGATTATTACAATTGTTCCTCTTTTTTCCCCATAGCTCCCCTCTACCCAGTTCCAATCCCACTCTCTGCCCTTACCCCTTACCCCCGTCCTCATCTATAGGTGTATGATTTTTGTCCAGTCTCTTCCCATACCCCCCACACCCCTTTCCTCCGAGAATTGTCAGTCTGTTCCCTTTTTATGCCCCTGATTATATTATATTCACCAGTTTATTCTGTTCATCAGATTTTTTTTATTCACTTGATTTTTAGATTCACTTGTTGATAGATATGTATTTTTTGTCCATAATTTTTATCTTTACCTTTTTCTTCTTCCTTTCTTAAAGAAAACCTTTCAGCATTTCATATAATACTGGTTTGGTGGTGATGAACTCCTTTAGCTTTTTCTTATCTGTGAAGCTCTTTATCTGCCCTTCAATTAAGAATGATAGCTTTGCTGGATAGAGTAATTTTGCTTATATGTTCTTGCTTTTAATCACTTTGAATATTTCTTTCCACTCCTGTTTGGTCTGCATAGTTTCTGTTGAGAAATCCACTGACAGTCTCATATGGTGCTCCCTTGAAGTAACTAACTGTTTTTCTCTTGCTCCTTTTAATATTCTCTCTTTGTCTTTTGTGCTTGGCATTTTAATTATGATGTGTCTTGGTGTGGTCCTCTTTGGATTCCTTTTGTTTGGTTTTCTGTGTGCTTCCTGAACTTGTAAGTCTATTTCTTTCACCAGGTGGGGGAAGTTTTCTGTCATTATTTCTTCAAATAGGTTTTCAGTATGTTGTTCTCTCTCTTCTTCTGGCACCCCCATAATTCTGATGTTGGTGTGCTTGAAGTTGTCCCAGAGGCTCCTTACATTATCTTCATATTTTGGAATTCTTTTTTTCTTTTTGCTTCTCCATTTGAGTGTTTTTTGCTTCTTTGTATTTCAAGTCTTTGACTTGATTCTTGTGATCCTCTAGTCTGCTGTTAGATCTCTGTATAATATTTTTTTTTTATTTCAGTTAGTGTATGCTTGATTTCTAGTTGGGCCTTTTTCATATTCCCGAGGGTCTCATTAAATTTATTGGCCTTTTCTAGAAAATTATTGTAAAATCTTATAACCATGGTTTTGAACTCTATATCCAGTCATTTGCTTTCCTCCATTTCTTTCATTTGTGATCCGTTTCTTTGTCTCTGCATTTTGGCTGCTTCTCTGAGTTGATAGAGTGGCTTTGTGTGCTAGGTATTCTTTAGGGCCCAGTGTACTCAGCCTCTCCAGTTACCTGAGGTGGACACTCTTGGTGGACCCCTTTATGGGCTGTGTGAACAGTCTTGATGTAGTTAATCCTGGATTGTTGTTGGTATCAATGGGAGGAATTGACCTCCAGGCCAAATGCCTATAAGGATCAGCTGTGTGAATGCTGGGAGAACTTCTGTGTTGGAGACACCCTTATAAGATTTATAAAAGCCTCTGTACTCAGCTTGGATGGGTCAGAGTCTCAGAGCAGATCAGACAGCATTGGTTTCCCGTCAGCCCTGCCCTAATAGGCCCCTGTATCTCAGTGTCTCATGGTAATCTCTTCAAGCACCTCTGAGAGAAAGCTGCCCTCTAGTTCTGCCTGCTGCCAGACAGTCTAATTTCTCCCTGAATGAGTCTGGGTCCCCTGAACTGGAGTTCACAGCAGTTGGGAGCTTTTGTTTTTCTCCCACTTGAGAAAGCCAGCTACACACTTAGTTGCCAGTCCTCTCCACATATTTCTCAGTACCTCTGCCTTCTGCAGCTCCTCTTTGTCTCGGTGTGCTTTTCTCTTTTCTTCTAGTCATAGAATTTCCACTCAGCCAGCCCTCCTGTGGTTCTGAATGATGTCTGTTTTGTCTTTTAGTTGTAGTTTTAAAATTGTTGTGCGAGGCAGCAGTTTAAGTGTTTACCTATGCCGCCATCTTGGTGATAGATTTTATTGTCCCTTTTCCCCAGTACTGCCATAATCTGTAAGTCATGCTAAGAACTTACTCAGATTCAAGTTCACTGTCTTGTCCAGCATATTTTTTTTTAAAAAAAAGGTTTTATTGACTTTTTAGAGAGAGGGGATGTGAGAGAGAGATAGAAACATTGATGAGAAACATTGATTGGCTGTCTTGTGCATGACCCCTTCTGGAGATTAAGCTTGCAACCTGGGCATGTACCCTGAGCCACCCTGGCTGGGTGCTGGGTGCTAGGTGCTTTGTACTACCCTCATCAAGAGCCCTTAGGGTCTGATTGTCCCTAATCTATCATTTAAATACTGATTTAGTTAGAATGATGCTCTTTCTCAGAGTGAGGAGCTTGATTTCTGAGAGTTTAGAACTTATAATGTCTCCTCTCTGCTCTCAGCAGGGCTGCCAGTTCTGGGAGCTGAGAATTCTTCAAGATCCTGATTCCTGTCCTTGGCCAAGATGCACTTTATATGCTGCCTTTCATGCTTTTTAAACTGAGCTGTCCCCTCGAGAGGGCACTAACTCTAATGAGCAGGCAAAAAGACAAGGTGGATAATCATCATTTCTAATTGGATATAGATCCAGCAGACTGATTCATTATTTCTAATATGGCTGTCAATGTTCTGCATGACTCCTATTAGACTAATATCCTAAATGTCTGTACTGCTGCAACTGTCAGATTAACTTCGTCCCAAATTGGCAGCCTCAGCCTTCTCCTAGAACATCATCTGGGAGGTTTGTAAGTACATGCGTAGATACAACTGCTCATCCTTTCCTCTGTTAGTACATCCTTTGCCAAGACCTCCTCCAACCCACAGTGTGAATGTGCAACAGAGGAAATTCCTCAGACTCTCTGATTGCTCTAAGCCCCATGCTTTCAGTAGTCTCATGCCTGCTAACAGTGCAAAGACAATGCTCTGCCCTAATCATTCAGACTCAAGTGTTAAGGAATGACTATGCTGTTTCCTTAACAAGAGAATATATAAGGTACAAATTAAAGACATCAAGTAGCTGATTTTCAGTCATCAGTAGGAAACACTTTACTGGATGTGGGCTTTGTGGCAGGACTGTCAGTTATCCATCCAATGGCTATTTCCCCTCTCCTTTAATCATAAAGCATGGTTTATTGGGGTGACAAAGTACTCAACTCTAAGACTACATTTCCCAGCTTTCTAGGGGTGGTGTTAGCCGTAGTTTCTGGTTTGTCTATGATAGAACCTTTTTCAGTTTGATAAGCTGTCATAATTATCAATAATATCCTCCTCCTTTTCAAAAGTGTCCCAATTCAAACAAAGTATTCAGTCACCCTAAGGAGCAGTGACTCAAGAGATGTAAGAGAAAGTCATTTGGGGCAGCTTCTGAAAATCTCATTAAAGGTGTCCCATTCAACTGGGATGGACACTTTTGTGCATGCCCTACCCCCTTTCCCCTACATCATGTAGGACTGTAGAAGAGGGTCGATGCTCTAGTAGCCTTTCAAACTATGGAGTGGCCTTGAAGATTACTAACTCTATTTACTAAGTAGGGTTGAACAGAAAGTTTGGAGGTATGTTCTTTTTTTTTTTCTCCTTTTTTATTGTTTAAAGTATTATAAATAGTAGTATATATGTCTCCATTTTCCCCCCATTGACCTCCCCCTGCCTTCCCGACCCCCCAGTACATGCCCTCACCTGCCCCTCCACCCCCCGTGTTTTGTATCCATTGGTTATGCTTATATACATGCATACAAGTCCTTCAGTTGATCTCTTACAGCACCCCCGCCCCCTGCCCCTTCTGCTATAGCATGAGAGTCTGTTCAATGTTTCTTTGCCTCTGCATCTGTTCCCCCACACCCTGATTCTTTTCTTTAAAAACATCTTGCCTCTGCAGACTAGAAATAAACTTATAAGAACAAAAAATGTTTGAGTCCCAATTTCAATGTCCAACAGTTTTGAGTCCCAGTTTCAATGCCAAACAGTTCCTTATGTATACATGTCAGCAATAGTATCTGGGTGGTGGACAAATGGTGTCAATGCAGGTCCAATCCTCTCTGGTTTGGTCCTAGGCATTCTGTAGCGACACACAGCTGCTAACTGCTAGCATGGCAAGGCATCATCAGTGTCTTCCATCTCTGGACTGTTTCTCCTCTTGTCTTTGTGGTTGGAGCAGACCTATCAATTCCTCTTTGATGCAACTCCACTTGATCTTGGAGAGTTGTTTTCTGAAAGTATATAAATATATTCTGTACCAAAAGTTAATAAAGGAGTCTTTTCTATAAAATTGACTTGGGGTCTTTTTTATTTTTGCCCAAACCATTTTCCTTTGGCTTGACACCATGTGTGTTTTTCATGGGTGTCTTGCTATTAGCATTACAAATGAAAATTAATTTTCTAAAGTAAAAATTTTCTAGATGTAATTTACTTACAGAATATTTTTCCTTACATGATATTATCCTACTATACCCCATTTTTTGATTAATGGAGACTTTTGTAAATTTTTTAATGCAATCTTGGTAACTATAAATTTTAATTTTTTGCACAAAAATATGAATGCTTTATGTTCATTGCAGGTTAAGCAATTTTACTGTGATATGAACTATCAATAGAAATTTTAGTTAATACTTTAGAAACAGCTTTTTGTACAGTATAATTAAATTTTCTTGTATATTCACTTATTTCAATTTGCTAATTTAAATTAATCTGAAAGCTTGATTACACTTTTACTGTCAAATTTAATACTCTACCAACAATCTTAGATTACCCTGTAGATATTAGTGGAGAGGATTATTTGCATTCTTGAGTAGGCCCTGAACATTCCTGGTGCTAGGCTTGATTTAGATATAGGGCAGCTGCTGTTGGCCAAGTCTCTGTCTGTTACCTGGGTCCAGATTTGTGCTGAGCATGAGACTTCCCTCAGAAGGGGTGAGGGTTCAGGTCCCTGCAAGGTTAAGAGTGGGGGATAGTCTGCGCCCCACCTCTATTGACCCCCAAGTTCTCTCCTGATGGCCCCTCTGCGACTGTGCCTGTCTTAGGTTGTTCCTTCCCTGAGGAATTTTACCAGTCTCTGGTTAACCAGTCATTCTCTGGGGCCCAACAGGGTGATGTGAGGTTTAGCTCTGTCTCCTTGGTAGCCTATGCCCCCGTGTGAAGGTTTGTTCTGATGACCCTTCACTGCCAGTCAGCTTCGTGTTGCTTTTTCCTTAACTGCTTTTCACCCATGTTCCCCTTCTCCTTTCTTAAGTAGATCACAGTCAACTCTGTTGGCTTTCTGAAGTGCCCACTAGTCCAGTTTCAGCTACACTTCGTACATTTTCCCTCCTTGTCTGTTTCTGATTAGGGCAGGCACCTAGGAGACTCCCGTGTGAGATCCACAGGGAGGAGGAAGCAGTAGCCAATTCAGAGATCCCACACATTGTCCCTGTTTTGCAGACTCAACTTCATGGCATGGGGCAACCTCACCTTCCCCCATTTCTCCTCTGTTCCTCTCACTCCTAGGCCAGATGTGTGTTCAGCTTCAGGTGGAAGGCTACAGCTTTCACATCAGGCACAAGGACAATCAGACACATGGGTTTCAGTCCTCTTGTGGCTCCAGATCATCCTTGTGGTAATCTTCTCCACTCCCCCACTTATCTCTGTCTTTTCTACTTTTCCTCCATCTCTTCCATTGACCTTCTCCTCCAGTTTCCCTTCATCTTTCCTTCCTGATGCCTGAGTTGTGTCCTCCAAGCTTCATTATCAGATGTGGACACCCTTACAGAGACTGTTTAACCCGCTCCCATAAGGTGAAAGGTGGAAACCTTATAACAACTACATAAGTCAGTAAATACTTCTGTACATATTTGCTTACATTTTATATTCTCATGATCCTGCTCCTCCGATTGAACCCCAACCGAATTCCCTCCTATAAGGACTCAAACCTCTCCTTCCTTACCACACTGTTTTTCTTTGTAACTTAATCAAATACAGTGGGAAATGAGGCCAATAGGTCAATGACCTCCAATAATTCCTCTACCCCTTTGTGCAACATGTTTTTCTCAGTAGTTAAGGCTAGAAAAGTGAAGACTGCACTTCAATAACTCCATCCAGACATCTATGCATGGTCTTGTTTCCCACAGATGTGCCCATAGGATATTCTGAAGGTGGAAGAGAAGCTGTGGTGTTTTTTCAGCAAAGTCTGTGAAATAGGCACCATGCTCAACCTAAGGGTATCAAAGGGTAGGCCAAGGTGTCTGAGTGCTAGTGTGGATTTTAGCAGAGATCCTGGGGCCCTGGAATGGGTCCCTTTACTCTCTGGTTATGGGTGAGATGACAGCTCTCCTGGCAGGCAGGTTCTGCAGATGATACTCTAGTGATCATTCCTAGAAGCCCATCCTAAAGCCTCCTCCTTCGTCCTGCCAACTATCCAGAGGGTCTGCTAATTCCTCATTGCTTCACTCCCTCTGCATAAATCAAACAAAGTGTCATTTGCCACTGAGCCCTAGCTAAAAGGGATCAGCTTGAATTAAAAAGAAGAGTATTCAACCTACACATCGTTAATACTAGTTCTCAGAATCGTCTCGAATACATGATTTTTGAGCTTTTGTTTCCTCATATGTAAAGTGAGACTAATAATATCTATCCTGGAAATGTGTTGAGAGGTTTTAATGTGGTAGCTTATTTTAAAAACAAGATGCAGTCCTTAGCTAATAGTAAATGGATTAATGTGAGTCTATCTACCATCTCATTCCCCTTTCCCCTCCTCTCAGAAAACATGCTTTCTTTTTTTAAAATATATTTTATTGATTTTTTTTACAGAGAGAAAGGGAGAAGGATAGAGAGTTAGACACATAAATGAGAGAAAAACATCGATCAACTGCCTCCAGCACACCCCCTACTGGGGATGTGCCCACAACCAAGGTACATGCCCTCAACCTAAATTGAACCTGGGACCCTTCAGTCTGCAGGCTGGTGCTCTATCCACTGAGCCAAACTGGTTAGGACAAGAGAAAACACTTTCTTTCCTCTTTTCCAGATTTAGTTTCTTTTTTTTTTTTTCAACTTTTTGAAATTTTCAAACCTATGGAAAAACTGAAGGAATACATAATGAAAACCCATTCATTAGGTTCATCTATAGCTAAAATTTCCCACATGTGATTTATCTCTCTATATATAGATAAAACACTTATTTTTTTTTTCCTGCTAAGATATTCCTTCCACTATGTAATAGCATTCTCTCACCTCACCAGAAGGTATTTCCACAATTTAACAGCGACACAGTGACAGTACCTAGTATATGGTTCTTGTTCTAATTTCCCAATTATTCCAGTCTTTGCCATGAAGGCTGTTTTCCCCTCCACCCACCATCCACTCACTCCACTGTGTTTCTTTAGTCTCCTTTAATGTAGACTAGACCCTGATGTTTTTTTCCCTCCCTGAACAAGCCAGTTGTTTTATATGATGTCTCGTGGAATGAACTCTTCTATTTTCTCATAACCAGATGCAGGTTAAATGTTTTGGGAAAGAATAGTCTATAGTGTTTTCTCCTCAGTTCCTCCACTCAGAGGAGCATGCCAGTTTGTCACACTCTTGGTAACATCAGGAATGGTGACAGGGCAGCAGCTGTCCATTCCTGCATCCTAAGGGATCTTTGCTCTGTCATTTGCAAGGAAAGTGGTGACAGTCTCAGACCATTTTGATATTTTGTTTCACCCATGGTTTTAGCATCCATGATGATCATTGCCTGAATCATTATTACATCAGAAGCTACAAAATATTTTTATTTTGCTTTAACTCAAATAGCATTCCTCATTTGCACCCTCACCTCTCTCTCTGACATCCTTAATCTCTCCCTTTCTTTGGACAAGTTCACTTCGGATGTTCTTGAATTCCCCAGGTCCACTTCCAATGCTCAGCTAATGCCTGATGCATTCCTTCTTTTTCCCCATAGAATATCTTTTAAGAGTCACCTCTGTGCTATACCTCCTCCCTCTTCCCTGCAGGCCGCATGTCCATCCTCCGGCAGCCTGTCCATTGCCCCCTCCACACTCATGAAACGCTCTGTGCTCTTGGAGCAAAGGAAATAAATGTCCATTTTCATCTTCTTGTTTTAAATTTTTTGTAATGAGAAGGTATTATTTTTATTGGCAAAAATATGCATGTATAAAATATGATGTATATAAATTTTATTAAGTATATAACATGTAAATGTCAAATAACCCATTATTTCCTAACAGGTCTTTTTTACTTGTTTTCTCTTCAAACTGCCTCCTTTTTTGGAACTTCTTTAGCAATTTTGGTCAACATTTTGGTGTGAGCGTCTCCCCATTTTCACTAATTACAAAGCTACTGGACACAGTTTTCCTCAGTCTTTTTTAAATTGGGATTGTGTCCTTCTCATATCTCTTTACTTTTACATTTTGATAGTTGATGCTGATCTCCTTGTTCATTTCAAAGCACGCATTTCTTTAGCTGGTATCTGCCTTCAAAAGCCTCTGTCTGGTCTCAGGGCCACAGTGCCCCATAGGCCAAACTATCACACTGTGGTTTTGTTTTGGTTTTTATTGTTTTGATTTTTGTTTGTGTGTATGTTTATGTGTGTTTAATCTGGCTCTGTGTAAATGGGTGGCTTTTTTTTATCCCTCCCTGTCATCCTGCACCTGGAGACTTGAAGATCCAAATTGCCTGCCTGGCCCTGTGTGCTGGGCGGGGCAAAGCAGCTGCCAGGCAGGCACTAGTACAGCCAGTGCAAAAGTGCTTTGCTAAAAACATGAGCCTGCATGAGACTTAACATGCTGAGGAGAAAAGCTTCCTAAAAAAAAGTGGCAATTAGCTGAGGACTGAGGTGTAAAGAAGGGAAAAGGATCTTCATCATAAAGCTGTGGTTCCACTGGAGAGGATGAGCGAGTCAGCATGATAGAAACTTAGGGTTTGAGAAAGCCAGTGTTGGGAGATTCAATTAGGGAGTGATGGAGAGCCTGTTATGGCTTTTACCAGGAAGACACATCATCAGATGATATGCAGAAATCATTTTGGTAGTAAAGGAAAGAATGGCTACAAGGAGGGTACGACTGAAGGCAGAGAGAAAACATATGCATCCGTTATAGCAGTCCAGAGGGAAAGAATGAGGCTTTGAACCAGATGGTACTGGGCATAGAGAGGTTGAGTTGGATCCATGATGAATGGTAACCATTTGGATACAGGAACACCTAGGTGGTGAGTCCACTGAGTCTTCGGACTTCAGTCTGCAGACAGGTGTCAAGTCTATTCAACTGACCCCAGCACCTTTGAGAGATTCAAGCCTAAATTTCCAGAAGCATCCTAAACACAGCCTACCTGAAATTAAACTATTATAGCCCATGCAGCCCTGGTCCACTGCTCCATATTCCAATTTGTGCCAATGTGACCAATCTCATTTTGGTTCTCTAGGCTCAGTGACAAGATTATGGCAGGGTTAGTTAGACAAAAACAACAGAAGATTTTGCCAGAACCAGGACAGTTGCACTGGCTGAGAGCACCTAGTTTTCGGCAGTTTGAGTGGTCATGACCTTGTCAAGGTGAGTGACTATAATGGCTCCTACCTCCTTTATCTGGTGAGAGGAGACATCATGTAAATGCTTCCTTCTTTCACTCTTCCACCCTTCCAACTTTACCATTCCCTCCTGGACTGTGCTTGGGTATCTCACCTCTTAACAATTCAAAATCTCTCCATTTCACCTCTCTGTTTAGTAGTTCATGAATCATAGATCAAGTGCCTGGCTCTTTG
Source organism: Lasiurus borealis (assembly GCA_004026805.1). Classification (NCBI taxonomy): domain Eukaryota; kingdom Metazoa; phylum Chordata; class Mammalia; order Chiroptera; family Vespertilionidae; genus Lasiurus; species Lasiurus borealis. The sequence continues at coordinate 7,008 of PVJN01029050.1, read as the reverse complement.
CAGTAAGACCAGCACATCCCTGGGTTGTCCAATCCCTCTGTTGTACAAGTGCTCATTTGGAGGCCATTTTGATGTTGACAAAGTAATCCCCATTGGTGAGCCCAACTAGATTCTATTAGTGTCACTCAGAACTGCGAAGAGATGCCCTGGCCTCACAGAACATAAATCCATGTGCTGTATAATTTCACATCGCATGTGCTTCCTTTACATTCTGTCAGCATTTCCATCGGCATTTTGTTAATGTAACATTTACATACTCCATGATACAGAACCTCCAAGAACACCCAATGACCTAAAATAGGTCCCAGATATCTCACTCTGCTATTCAAGTCCTCAAGCTCTCCACACACACACACACACACACACTATAACATATAGGCATGTGTGGGCCTATCTGAACATGTTGGCTTTTCCTAAATGTCCTAAGTGAAATCTTTCTTTATGTCTATACTTTTGCTGAAGTCCTATACTCTGCCTGGGTCAGACTCTGAGTCCAATCCTACCCCTACCTCACAGGTCCATCAAATCCTTTCTTCCTGGTCTTCTGCCTCACCTGAGTAAATTCCTCATCTGCCCCACCAAGTGGACTTTCCACAACTGAGCTTCTCCTGACTCCATGTCTGTCCAGTTCTTATTAGGGGGGACACAGGAAGGAGTAGGTCTGCAGGCTGCTCTTGCTGGCCATTCTATCCCAAAGTAAAACATGTGGCAGTTTGACTCCTTGTCTCACTTGTCCCTTCGCAGGAGTTGAGACTTAACACTCACCCTGCTCAGTGTTGGCTTCCATGGAACCTAGCCTGGGACAGTCAGAAATAGTTCATGCCAAGGGCAGGCACACACGTCTTCACCTGATGTGTCACTCACTATATGTGCTTAATGTATATTCTGAATGACAAATTTCTTTAACTATAGTTCAAAATAGACACACCTTCTACTGTCTATTTTTTAGTGAATGTATTAATGTTATGGACCACATGTTTGAATTCCTCTAAATCCCCATGTTGATGACACCTCATCCCCAATTTGATGATATAACGAGGTGGGCCTTTGGGAGATGATGAGGACATGAGGGTGGAGCCCTCATGACAGGATTAGAACCCTTATAAAAGAGATCCCAGAGAGCTCCCTTATCCACCACCCCCACCTCCCCACCAGGTGAGGATACAGGGAGAAGACACTGTCTATAAACCAGGAAACAGGCAATTAATACTTGATCTTAAGACTCCCAGCCTCCAGACTGGGAGAAATAAATGTCGGTTGTTTATAAGCCACTAGTTTGTGGTGTTCTGTTATGGCAGCCCAAATGGACCAGGACAATAAGTAAGTAAATCTGAGTAATAATTTATGATTGGCCATTCAATGCTCTGCCTTATAGAGTCAGTTCTATTTCAGGGGTAACCAGTGTGAAAGCATCATAAAATATCCTCAACTGCCCACCATATGTGCATCCTACACTGAGTGGCCAGATTATTATTACCACCTGACGTTTGTAGGCAAATTAGCCTTACATTGCATTATATGGAATATGGAAGCCAAAGGCCTTTTTGAACACCTTTGCTGTCTGCAGTTACCAAGATAAAACATCTCCAATTCGCATAAGAACACAAGGGTTGGACAATAAAGCACTGGAAAAAAGTCATGTGGTCAGATGAATCATGTTTCCAGTTACATCATGCAGAGGGCAGAGTGAGAATTTCACAGAAACAGCATGAAAGCATGCACCCCACATGCATGAGTACAACCCTTCAAGCTGGTGGGGGCAGTGTTATGGTTTGGGGCATGTTTTCCTGGCATGATTTGGGCCCTTTAATTCATGTGGAACAATGTCTGAATAGCACAACATACCTAAGAATCGGTGCTGATTAAGTTCAGTCTATCATGTTGATGGTGTATCCTAATGAAGATGGCTTCTTCCAATAAGACATTGCGCCATGCCACGGTGCTCATATTGTGTAGGAGTGGTTTTAAGAACATGAAGGAGACTTTACCTTGCTTAGGTGGCCCCCTCAATCACCAACTGAACATTTGTGGGAAGAAGTTAAATGAGCCATCAGGCAGCTGGTTCCATCAAATCTTACAGAACTGGACAGTGCTATTCATCAGGCATAGATCAGATTCCTCGCATCACCTTTAAACATCTCGTGGAGTAATGCCAAGAATTGCCGCAGTATTGAAGGTAAAAGGTGGCCCAATGAAGTACTGATGGGGTGGTTATAATAATCTGGCCACTCAGTGTATATTTAGGAATAAATTACAGTAATATGGAATGACCTATTTTTCACACTCAAAGTAAAATCTAAAATTTCTTATAAAGCCCTGTGCTCCTGCCACAGCCTCCCTTCTAGAATTGTTGTCTGAACTTAACTGGAAATGTGAGTACTTCAGGACTAAATTCTGGAAGCCATGGGGATTTATCTACAGGCAGAGTTTAGAAACTGCTTACTGGTTTACAGCACTCAGGCTTTGAACACAGCTTTCAATTTGTTTGCCAAGAATTCTGAGTTAGCTCCCAAGTTTGTATCACTGTCATAATCAATGGCAACTTTACTGTTGCATGATCCAGCCCGTGTTAACATTTGAAAGCAATGATAATGCCAAGTACTTGGCTGTCTGGCAACCTGGGTGCTTTTGACATGACAATATCCTGAACTAGAATTCTAATCATCTGAATACAGTTCCCTATGAATGTCCCTGGAGACTGTGCACTGAAAGCTGCCACTCACTTCTGATAATCCCCGTCCCACACTGTCAAAATCACGTTGGATGTGGAAAGAGAATATTTTGAAGGCACATTTCCACTCCCTGTCTTTATTTTAAAAGAAAAACAAATATAGCAGCATCCCCAAACTTTTTTTTATGATAAACACAATGAATATGGTCAGGTTATGTCACAAGCAGGCAGCAGCACTCCCCATGAAAATCTCAATAAAGGCCCAGGGGTGGAGGAGGAGAGGCTAGATGCCACAGGCCTCCACGTACTGTTGTCATCCTGATTTATCTCCTCTAAACTTTAAATCAGGATGATCACTCTTGGGAGAAAAATAGGAAGATGGTTTCCACTTGTAACCTTTCCATAAGAAGGATCTTAATGTGCAGAAAGTTTTAGAAAAACTGTAATTAAGGAGGCCTAGCCTCACAGAGGAGGAGACATAAAGAGCACCCTGTCAGTGGTAAAATGTCAAGCGCGTTGGTTCTGCAGTGAAATGGGCTTTTGTCTCGGAAAGGCTGGGTGTATAATTAAGAGACTGGATACCAGCTGAGGCCACTGCCTTTAGCAAGCTCACATCCCCACTGTTATTACCTTGAACATCTATACAAAATACAGAGGGCTAATCACATTAGGAATAATAATAGTGATGGAGCTGAGGGGAGGCTAGGAAAAAACAGACTAAGGTAAATCATTCCTTTCTTCCTCTCCTCACAGCGTCCCTCCTTTTCCTTCTTGTGGGCCTCAGGTTATAACTTAAGATTCAATACTTATCTGCTGAAAGGCCATGATCTAAGCATTTGTGCTTGATATTCTGCCTGCATCAGCCATTCTGCAGGTAGTGCTGTCAAGCATTGAAGCATCCCAATCTTTTCCACTTCTTTCTTTTGCAAAAGGAGCAGGAAAAAACAAAAGAAGTATATACCTTACAGCATGAGGCACCTTCACAAAAACTGACTAAGCAGCCAGTGGTCATGCAGCAGGAGGGGCTGCAGACTTCCTCCAGGCCGGCAGGGCCAGGGTAGTCACATACAAAGACATATTGATCCTTGCTGGCCTATCTCATGAGCAAAGGGGTAATGGTCTGCATATTAACACATAGACCAAGACACTGCCACAGACAGAGAGGACAGCAGCATCTGCATCCAAGAATGCAGAGAACAAGTGTTAGTTTCCAGTACAGATGAAGAAAGCTACATGGAATGCAAAATGGTGCAGTCACTAATGAAGTCAGTTTGGTAGTTTAATACTAACTTAAACATACTATTACCAGCAACTTCATTCCTTGATATGTACCCAAAGGAGTTGAAAATGTATGTCTACACAAAAACCTGCACACTATGTTTATAGCAGCTTTATTCATAATTGCCATATATTGGAAACAACCAAGATGTCCTTCAGTAAGTGAATGAATAAACTGCAGTCCATCCAGACAATAGAATATTATTCAGTGTCAAAAAGAAATGAGCTTTCAAGCCTTGAAAAGACATGGATGAAATGTATATGCATATTATTAGATTAAAAAAGTCAATCTCAAAAGGCTACATACTGTGTGATTCCAACTATAAGACATTCTGGAAAATGCATAAGTAGGAGATAGTGAAAATGTCAGTGTTTGGCAGTGGGTAGACAGAGGCAAAAGTGAATAGTCAGAGCACAGAGGAATTTTAGGAAAGTGAAATTACATGGCACAGTAATGATGGTTACAAATCACTATCCATTTGTTTAGACATAGAATGTATAACACTAAGAGTGAATACTAATGTAAACTATGAATTTGGGTTGATCCTGATGTCTCCATATAGGTTCATCAATTGTAACAAAGGTACCATCTGGTGGGTGATGTTAATAATGAGGGAGGTTGTGCATGTGTGGAAGCAGAGAGTACATGGGAAATTGCTATACTTTCCCCTCAATTTTGCTATGAACTTAAAATGGCTAGAAAAGTAGTCTTTAATTAAAAAAAAAAAAAAGCTACCTTGGACCCAATCATATTCAGCAAGGATTGGGGGCAAAGTTTCTGACACTTAATTCTACCGATTTACAAGAAACTAAAATACAAGACAATTATAACCAAAATCTGTAAATAGGTTTAACAAGAATGTTCTAATATGTTAGCAATTTTTAAAACTTTTTTGCATTTCTTTTTAGAAACATACAGTGCTGTATTAAAAGTATACCTTTATTTCAAAGAGAACGTCTTGTGGGTCCTTCTACTTTATAGAGATATTTACTCATAGCACACTCACACAATATGTTTTCCTGAAAAATATTGTTTGTATGCAGTCATTTCTAGCTTTAGTTTTAACTAGTAATATTGATTACACAATTATATGTTTCAACAGGTCTTTGACAACCTAAAATAACCCAATAGGTCTGTACCAAATGTTTACCTTACAGACCCCAATTGCTCTCCCAAAGACATTAACTGTTATTCCTTTGGGATCTGTTCCTATGCATTCAGAAACAAGGACATTCCCTGCTGAAATCTGAGATATTGGCATGGGGTCATCTGACAACAGAAGGCTGACATGATTTTAACGAGTTTTTCTTTGGACAACTATTGGGTTGACATTTCATATTCATTTGTCATTGCAGATACAAACAAATTTCTTGAGGAAAGTTTATGTAAATTCAAACCTGCTAGGTAACATCACTCCTAGTAATGAATAATAAGGGATGACATCTAAGCAAGGTTAGGGTGATAACATGGAACACCCTCATTTTCCACTTATATGTGCTTTGTAGTGCTTAGTTGTAGACTAAAATTATTTGTCTATGCTGACTAGTTCTTAGTGGTGGTGCACAATATGTGTGTGTGTTTGGTTGTATGCTGGGGTGAGTGGTGAATAAAGGAAAATTTTGACTAATGCAAAAATCTAGAACTAAGAAAAATAGGAACTAGAGATGCTATCTTCAAAGAAAGAAGTCACTCTTACCTGCCCAGGGCCAATACAAAGCACTTATTTAAATACAATTTCAAGGCTCCAGAATGTAGCAAACCATAATCTTAGGAATTTAGCCCAAAGCTGCATTGTTCACTAGAAATCATAGCAAACTATTCATGCATCATCCAAGTTTAAATTCCTGTGTTAATCTCTACCATGAATGACTTGGCAAATCTTGGGCTCAGGTGACATTTCCTGATTTCATTGTGTTCAATCTCCAACTATCTAACTCTAGGAAGTAGTTTACAAACTGTTTTCCAGGGCTCTCTGATGTCCCAAGGTGATGCCTGGGAGATTATATGGAAGAAGGGTGGGGTGAAAAGAAAAGTTGGTGGAGTCCTGGGCACTCCTATTTCAAACAGCATCAATTCTTCCTCTGTGAAATTTATATAATTCTGGGTAAGATTTCTCTCTAAGAAAGTTTTATAGCTTTGAAAAACATCTGAAAACTGTTTTACTTTTAGCTAGTGTTTTCTTTAGATATACTGTGTTCCAATTCATATTATTTTAGGAGATATTTTAATAATCTGATAAACTGTATTTGGCCTCTTCCATTATTGATCATGCTGCTAGGGGTTAATAAAAGTGGCCACCCTGAGTTTATTTAAATAAAATTGTTACTATTTTCAGACATATATAGTAAATGGAACCAATCTAAGCAAGAGATGGTGGTGATCTTAAGGAACTTGCTCATCCTGAAAACCCTAACCCACAAAAGATAAATTAACAAAGATACAAATACATACAACTTTTTTTTTTACTGTAGTTAAATATTAACTTAAACTGAAGTTTAAAATAAAAGCAAGTGATATAAAATGTATCCAATACATATAATAGGTATTATATTCACTCTACTCCATATTATCTTAAAAGCTATTAGGGATGGTAGAAAAAACAAATTGAGTACAGATGCAGGAGTGAGAGGGAGAATTAAGAGTTAAGAGAAGAGACAGAAAGTCTATGGAAGATCTGAGAAGAATGGTATTCTCACTATTCTGCTGTCTCCTTGGGCAATAGCACGAGAGTAGCTTATCATCAATTCTGTGGACTTCTAACAGATCTATTAATCACCATATAACAAGCTAACCAAGTCCTACCCTATAAACTTTGGGAGGTTCTGCTCTGAGTGGTGTGCTTGATGCAGCTCCATCATATAGGAAAATTATATTCTCAGAAGCTGCTTGGATAAAGAATTCTGTCACCTCATACATCGAGTAAGAATGGACTAAAGATGAATTTTCATACCTTGGATAAGGGGATTCCTTATTCATATTTTAAGAATGAGCTTATTCCTATATAACTTTTCAATTATTTCTAAAAGGGTCATCTATAGCATTGTGTGATAGGAAACAG
>PVJN01029049.1:0-26735 GCA_004026805.1 Lasiurus borealis | reverse complement strand
CTCCTTCAGCTCCTGCTTCCCCCTCTCCTCCCGCCTCCTCTCCTTCAGCTGCTACGTCCCCCTCCTCTCCTTCAGCTGCTACGTCCCCCTCCTCTCCCTCAGCTGCCCCTGCCCCCTCTTCTCCCTCAGCTGCCCCTGCCCCCTCCTCTCCCTCAGCTGCCCCTGCCCCCTCTTCTCCCTCAGGTGGGGCTTCTGCAGCCTCAGCAGCTCCGTCCTCTTCCTCCTCCTCCATGGGTGCCTGGGGCTGGGCGGGAGGAACAAATGGGGAATGTAAGGCTCAGGGTTCGGGAGGCCTTCCTGGTTGTGTGTTTATTGTCTCAGAGAGAGAGGGGGTGGAGGGGAGGGGGACAGAGACAGCCGTGATGAGAGAATCGTGGACGGGCCGCCTCCTGCCTGCCCCTCCCGGGGAAGGAGCCCGCCACCCGGGCCCATGCCCTTTGCCGGAAGGGAAAGGCGGACCCTTCGGTCCGTAGGCTGCGGCTCTCGCTCCTGAGCCCGCCGGCCAGGCGAGGTCTGACCCTCATAGTGGACGAGGCCGAGGAGAGCGGCCCCAAGCGTGCGAGTGCGGCTGGTTATGCCTGTCTGCCCGCTCTGCCATAGGGGGTACGGGGGGGGGGGGTGACCCGCCCTCGCTGGAGGAAAGGCGTTCGGAACCAGTTGGGCCTCGGGGAGCGGGTCCCCGAATTCCGGCCGGGAGCTGGCGGCGGGGGGCGGGGGTGTCAGCAGTGGGACGTGGGCTCTGGGACCAGCTCTTTCTGAGGCGAGGGCCCCACCTCCCCGCAGCCCCCCCCCCCTCCGGTGGACACAGGCCCAGGCCCTGGCCCCACGGACTCACCGGGCCGCCCGCGGGGGTCCCGTCCTCCTCCTCCTCTCCTTCCATGGCTGCGCCTCCTTCCCTGTGGGCCCTGGTGGCGGGGAGACAGGCAAAGTGTCACCCAGAGCCCCCGACCCAGCGCCCGGCGGCGTTCGTGCTGGTTAAGGACCAGGCGTGTCACCGGCCCGGCACGGGCGCGCCTGGCAGGCCGGCCGTGCCACCGCCAGAGCGTCTCCCGGAGCAAAGCAAGGAACCAGGTCACGGAGACACGGAGACAAGGAGACACAGAGACGCAGTGCTCGAGAGAAGAAGCCAGGAAAGTACGAGGACGGGAAGGACCGGCCGCACGCGGGCGGGGAGCGGGTGCCGCAGTCTCTGAACGTGGTTTGCCTTTTTCCCACGGAAAATGCAGCTCAGGCCTGGCCCGGCGCAGGGCTTGGGTCCAGGATCCAGGAGGTCAGGGTTCGATTCCCGGTTAGGGCTCCGGCCCGGGCTGCAGGCTGGATCCCTGGTGGGGGGCGTGCTGGAGGCAGCAGGTCCATTATTCTCTCTCACCATGGATGTTTCTCTCTCTTCCTCTATGAAATCGGTAAAAGTACACATTTATATGTTTTTAAATATATTTTATTGATTTTTCACAGAGAGGAAGGGAGAGGGATAGAGAGTCAGAAACATCGATCAGCTGCCTCCTGCACGCCCCCCACTGGGGATGTGCCCGCCACCCAGGTCCATGCCCTTGACCGGAATCGAACTCGGGACCCTTCAGTCCGCAGGCCGACGCTCCATCCACTGAGCCACACCGGTGAGGGCGGTAAAGTATGTTTTTAAAAATTAAGAAATAAAGGAAGCATAAGAGCCAGGCTGGGTGGCAGGATGGTCAGCAGACCACCATCTCCCTGTGCTCAGGGCACGGGCCCAGGGCGGCCTCCAGCGGGGACCCCCAAGTCAGGCTGGGGGAGCGGGGAGGGGTGACACCTCTCCCAGGAGAGCCGGGGCCGGACCGGGGGGCACCGCAGGGACAGCACCTGAAGACCCTACCCCCGCACTCCCCACCTCAGAGATGCCTGCACCCCGCTCAGCAGCAGGGGCGGCCCAGCATCCTGGTTGCCATGGCTACAGCGGGCGAGTGGGTCCCGGTTTGGGGGAGCTCCAGGGGCGGGGCCAGAGGGAGGGTGCGGCAGACAAAGGGGCGCCCAGAGGCGGGGGGCGGTGGAGGGGGGGAACAGTGGGGCAGGGGCGCTCCGGGGTGGGGCGGAAAGGGGGGAACCCCGGAGGCCCCTTCCACACCCGCGGTCCCCGGGCCCCGCTTACCGGCCGCCCCGCTGCCAGGCTCCGCCGCCGCCCGTTGCTAGGCGACGCCGTCAACATCCGGCGGGCGGGGACCGGCGCGCGGGGCGGGCGGCGGCCATTGTGCGGGGATGAGCCCCCCGCGGCGCCGCGGCGCGCGGCACAAACCCGGGGTCCCCGCTTTCTCAGCAGCCGCCCCCCCGCCTTTCGCCCCCGGTTCCGTCCGGCGACAATGCGCCGCCGACATACGGGCCATCGCGGCCCCGGGGCGGCAGGTGGCGGGGGGCCGCCCCTCCAGGGCCCGGGCCCGCCCACCGGCGGCCTGGGGGCTCCTGGGAGGGGTCCCCTTCGCTCCCCGATCGAAGCCACGGAGGCTCAGCGCCCAGGCGAGAGCGCGCGCGCATGCGGGGCGCGGGGCGCGGGGCGCGGGGCCGGGGAGCCGGGGGCCGAGGGCAAAGGCGCCGGTGGACGAAGCCCGGTCAGCCGGGGGCGGGGGCGCGCTGGGGCGGCTGGGAGGCGGGTGGGGCCGGGGGCGGGGACCGGGGGGCCGGGGGGGCCGGGCCTGGCCGCGCGTCCCCGCCCCGCGGAGCCTCCCTGGCGGTGGCGGCGGCGGTGGCGGAGGCGGCGGCCCCGGAGCCAGCGCGAATCCGGCCCCGCGGTGGGACCCGGGTGGGTATCGGGGCGCGGCCTGGGGCTGGAGCGGGGAGCTGGGGGGGAGGGGGGCGCGTTGGAAGGCTCGCGGGGGACCCGGCGGCCTCGCCTCGGCAGGAGCGGGGTGGGCGCGCGGGCCTGCAGCCGCGCGGGCCGGCAGGGACCAGGGTCTGGGCGCAGCCTCGGTCGGTGCGGGGCCGGGGCCGGGGCGGGCGGGCGCTCCGGACCACGCGGGGACCCCTTTTTGCGGCGATCGGGAACGGGGGAGGGCGCCCCGGGCCCCCATGCGCGGACGCTCGCTGCCCATCTGCCTGCAGCCGGGGGCCGGGCCACTGGCGGTCTTTGTCTGGCCGGAGGGTCCGAGCTGGCTCGCGGAGGAGAAGTTGGAGGAGCCGCGGCGCGCCCATCCCCCCGAGACCCCCCCACAAGTGCGCTGTGCGCCCCACCGCGTCGCCCTAGCCTTCCCGGGGGCCCGGCGGGAGGTCTGTCCCCCCACCGCGTGTCCGGAAACTCACTTCCTTTACGCGCCGGCCAGGCCCCCTCGTCCTGGACTTTAAAAACACACACACACACAAGGAAGCAAAGGGAAAAGGCGGCGGAGAAGCGGAGGCGGTGGGCCCGGTGCGCCCCGGAACCTCGCCAGGAGCCCGTGGATCGTGAGCGGCCGGCGCTGTCCCCGCGTGGAGGCTGGTGTCACCCGTGGCGGCAATCTAGTTGGGAAATAGATGCGAAGCCCAGCGGGACTGCGGCCGCACGTGACACCAGGCTGGATCGGCGGCCTCCGGGGGCGACACGGGCCGAGAGGGGCTGGGGCCGGAGACCTGCCCCCGCATCGTCTTTACCCCCCCGAGAAAGGCGCACGCTGTCCGCTGCGGCCCCCCAGGCCACGCTCCCCGCTCCCCATCCGAGGCGGGACCCGAGGCCGGAGCGGGGACTCCCTCCCAATCTGCCATCCGTGGAGAAATTTTATTTTATTTTTATTCATTTACTTATTTTTTTTTCCCCGTGGAGAACTTTTAAAAGTCTGTGTGTCCGTCCTGGAACCCCCCCCTGAGAAACATTCAGGGGTCACGGTGGGCGGGCATCCCCCAACGCGACAGCTTTGCACAGAAAAGGTCCCGCACGCACGCACACACGCACGCAGCTCCAATCCCTGGCCGGGCTGGGGGAGCCGGCCGCTGTGGGAGGTGGGGTGTTTGTCAGAGGCAGGGCCTCAGAATAGGGGGTTCTCATCAGTGGCACGGCTAAACCCTCCGGCCATGAGGAGGAGGAGGTGGTGGTGGTGGTGGCGGTGAAAACAGCTTCTGACATCCAGGCGTGAGGTCACGTCCCCACACACACAAGCCCGTCCACGTGGCAGGCGTGTGTGTGTGTGTGTGTGTGTGTGTGTGTCCGCGTCACAGAGGGGGACACGGAGGCCGAGAAAAGTGACTTCCCCAGTTCACGCCGCCAGGAGTGACCGGACCTGGGGCCTTGGGTATGGGGGGGGGGCAGCTCCAAAAGCCCACGGTGCCTCCCCCCGCTCTGGTAACTGGCCCCCGTCACGCACACGCACGCCCTCCCTCCCGGGCCCCCTGGCTCAGGTGTGCCAGCCTGGTTCACTCTGCCGGGTGGCGTGTCCGCAGGCGAGAAGGGACTGGGGACTGCTCACCGCCCAAGACAGCCTGGGGTTCGCACATGTCACCCCACCCCCCACCTCCGCCGGCCTCTGCGGGTTCAGGGGGTGCGTGCTGTGCAAAGGAGCGGGGCCTCCAAAGCCAACCACTGGTTCGGGACCCGCCCCTGTACGCCGAGCTGGCGGTTCCGATAAAACACCTGCCTCAGGCCTGCAGCTGGAGTATCTAGCACAGCGGTTCTCAACCTGTGGGTCGCGACCCTTTCACAGGGGTCGCCTAAGACCATGGGAAAATGCAGATATTGACATCACGATGCATCACAGAAGCAACATGTCATGGTTGGGGGGTCACCACCCCATGAGGAGCTGTATGCAAGGGTCGCGGCCTTAGGAAGGTGGAGAACCGCTGATATAGTACCTGGAGGGTTGCTCAGGGCTTGTGGCTATTTATTTTTGTGGTTGTGATGATGATGATAATGATGATGCTTGTGGCTATTTATTATCATGGTTGTGATGATGATGATGATGATGATGATGGTGATGATGATGAATGAGAAGAAGAATGGCCGTGGGCGGATTGTTCACGGCAACTAGATGGGCAGAGAGACATTTTGGTCTTGCTGTTTGATGCTTTGTACCGGGCCCCTCCGTGCGGGTGGAATGGGCCATTCGGGATTATTCACACTCCTCTTGGCCACTTGGCAGGGGGCTGGGTGTGCGGGCAGGGTCCCTGCTGGCGGTTCCAGGCAGGAGGCAGCCAGGTTGCCTGGCAACGCAAACCTGCAATCGCGAGTTCACCTGGTCTACCCCAGCCCCGCATAGGGAGAGACCCCGATTTGGCTCGCTAGCCTGAATCCTCTTTTGTGAGGTTAGCTGCTCAGTGCCCCCCCCACCCGGGGGGGGATGCTGGGAGGTTGTGGCCTGAAGGTGAAACCATCGCAGTCCTCCTCGGGGGTAACCTTGTTGCATTCCGTGGTTTCGCTGTAACGTTGTAACAAGGAGGAGAGACACTGTGGCAGCTACATCTTGTTTGCATCAGCCCACCAGCTGGTAAAAGGAGCTTTGTTACAGGTCGTTCCTCTTAAAGTCGCAGAATCTCGTTTAGGGGGGACTTACTGCATTTGAAGTCTGTTCTACAGCCCCTCCCACCCCAAAAAAATACGGGAAACGTGCAAGAAATCTCTCCCCATTCCCTTCAGTGGTGATATTATATACTATAATTAATGTCAGAGAGGACGGGAGAGGGAGAAACATCAGTGATGAGAGCATCATGGACCTGCTGCCTCCTGCTCGCCCCCCACTGGGGATGTGCCCGCCACCAAGGTACAGGCTCTTGACCAGAATGGAACCTGGGACCTTTCAGTCCACAGTCTGACGCTCTTTATTTTTTTTTAATATAATTTTGGTTGTTTTCAGAGAGGAAGGGAGAGAGAGAGAGAGAGAGATCAATGATGAGGGAGAATCATGGGTCGGCTGCCTCCTGCACGCCCCCCACTCTGGAGCGAGCCTGCAGCCTGGGCCTGTGAACGTTACCAGCTGGTGCCCAGGTCGATGCTCAACCACGGAGCCACACCATCCAGCCTCCCTTCCTCGCTCTGAAATCCATTTTTAAAAATAACAGTGCGTGGGGGAGGGAGGGCAGGGGGCGGGGGGAGAGGGACCTTCCGGACCCCGGCCTGCGCTGAGCTCCTTCTGGGGTGGCCCCTAGCAGCCCCAAGACTGGCCGTGCCCGCGCTGGCGCCCGCGGCTGGCAAACCTTTCCACCCACCGTGACCCTGAACGCAGGGAGGGAGCGGATCTCAACAGCTGTGTGCGCGGCAGGTGTGTGTGTGTGTGTGTGCGCGCGCGCGCGGGGGAGGGGGGAGGGGGCGGCCCTGCCTGCGTGTCCCCGGCGGGTTCATGGGCCCCGCCCTCTCCGCTCTCGGTGGAACGGCTGGCCTTGGAGGGCAAAGCGGGGGAACCGGTTTCTGGTGGCCACTGCCCGAGCGGCCCGGCCAGAGGAACGGACACCACCTGTGGGCCTCCCACCACACGTCCCCCGAGTGTCCAGTCCCCCCGCAGGACCAGGTGTGTCCTCTGACCGCCTGGGGCCCAGCTGTCCTCTCTCTGCTCTTCCTGGGAGGCGAGTCCTGGGGTGGGGGGGGGGGCTTGCTTAGCGCCCACTTCCTGTGGGGGAGTTGATGGGGCTCCTTCTTCCAGGACAGGGAGCCGGGCTGGCTGAGGGGCGCCAGGAGCTCTCGGGGCGGCGGCCGCTCCCCCAGGCTGGGCCCTGCTGGTCCGGGGCCAAGGGGGGACTCGCCAGGGCCCCGGCCAATGGGGGGGAGGGGACCCGCTCCCCAGTGCGTCAGCCCTGCCGCTGCCCACGCTCACCCTGGGCCCGGGGTTCAGCCTGCCCGCCCTCACCCTGCCCGGGGCTAGCGTGGCGGCCACTGCCCTCCCCGGCCTGCACCTGCAGGCACTGTCCCTCCGCCTTTACACAGGAGGAGTGCCCACTGATTCCCGGGGAGGGAGGGGGAAGGAGGGAGAGAGAACCATCCACGAGGAGAGGGAATCGCTGATCCTTGGCCTCCTGCACACACCCCTCCCCCGCTGGGGATGGAGCCCAGGACCCGGGCCTGTCTCTGACCAGGAGTGGACGGGACCTCCTGGTTCAAAGGTCAGCCCCAACCCCTGGGCCTGCGGCCGCTCCTTCCTATGCTTGAAGCCATCACCTGCCTGTGGCTGGCGCTGCCCACCTGGCTGTGCCTCCCTCTGCGGGCCTTTGTCTCACTGCAGGTGGCACTCCGGGCAGGCACAGAGGCCCTGCGGAGAAGGCGGGTTCGGGTGGTTTTCACGCTCCGGTGGCTCCAGTGCACAGACAGGTTTGGGGGTGGGGAGAGAGGGAGGTGATGCCTTGGACTCAGGCCCTTGCGACCTGAAACCAGCAGGGCTGGGGCGGCACAGCTGTCAGAAATGAGAACAGGACGCGGCAGCCTGGCTGGGTGGCTCAGTGGGCACAGAGTCCATCCCGCTCAGGGCACTGGCGGGTGGTGGGCTCCGTCCCCGGCAGGGGGGTCGAGCAGGAGGCAGCCAATCAGCGATTCCCTCTCACCGCTGACATTTCTCTCTCTCTCCCCCAACCTTCCTCTCCGACATCAATAAAAACACACGTAAAAGTACAGACACTCGTTTAGGTTGTTTTTTGTTTTAATATACAGCGGTGCCTCGAGATACGAGTGCCCTAACATATGAGATTTTTGAGATACAAGCGATTTTTGCTTTGAAATACGAGCAACATTTGAGATAGGAGTCATCGCGAGGATCGGCCGGCTGCACACGACCCACCCGTTTACTGAGACTCGAGCGTCTCATAGTTTCCCACGCCTCAAGGTGACGGAACGAATTAAATTCGTATCTCGAGGTGCCGCTGTATTTTATTGATTTTTTACAGAGAAAAGGGCGAGGGATAGAGAGAAACATCAATGAGAGAGAGACATTGATCAGCTGCCTCCTGCACGCCCCCTACTGGGCATGTGCCTGCAACCAAGATACGTGCCCTTGACCGGAATTGAACCTGGGACCCTTCAGTCCGCAGGCCCGACGCTCTATCCACTGAGCAACACCGGTTTCAGCTCGTTTAGGTTTTCAGACATCAAGCGAACACGTGGGAGGCGAGTGGGCGCTCCTGGCTGCCGGGGACCCGCCCGAGCCCCCACCTCCCTCTGGGGAGGTTATGGGTAATTGTTAATTTGGCACAAAGCACGCTGCGCACCTCGAGCTGCTGTGTTGACTTCTGATCCTTCTGTGCGGGAGGCGGAGGCGGCTGCGGGCACCTCCCGGGCCTCGGGAGCAAACGTTGGTTGGTTGGGTGTCTGAGGGCGGAGCTGGGCTGTGATGGAGGTGCAGGCCGGGCCCCTCTCGGCTCCTGGGTTCGAGAGGCGGTCGGGCCACGGGGAGAGGCTATTGTGGGCTTGCTCTGAGCTCCGGGTCCAGGCGCACAGCCTCTGGTCTACCCGGGGTAGGGGGTGGGGGGTGGGGGTGGGGGGTTGCTCCTGCCAACCCAGAGGGTCCCTGGTCCCTGAGGCCCTGAACCCTCTGCCGAGAGCGAGAGCACACCACTCAAGGTCACAGTCTGAGGATTCAAGGTCACCAGGGCGACCTCCCACCAGGCCAGGCTCTGCTGGGCCCCTCCCCTGGCAGCTGCCCCCTGCTGCCCTCGCCGCCTCCAGCTCCTGGCCACTCCCCCGTCCACCCTCAGACGCCATTGGCCTTTTTAGGTGCAAGCTTCCTGGCCTTTGTGTTTTTCTCTCCCTCTGCCCAGCGACAAGGCTCCAGATGCGTCCGTCTATTCCGCCGCCATTTTTTTCCTCCTGTTTTTTTTAAATATTTTTTAAAATTCATTTCTGAGGGGGAAAGAGAGAGAGAGACATCCATGAGGAGAGAGAACCATGGATCGGCTGCCTCCTGCACGCCCCTCACTGGGGCTGGAGCCTGCAACCTGGGCCTGTGCCCCGACCGGGAATTGAACCGTGACCTCCTGGTTCCTAGGTGGATGCTCAGCCCCTGAGCCACGCCAGCCGCAGAGCAAACTTCCTGGTTTCAAACCTCCAGGGCAGCACCCTCCCCCCATCCTCCCTCTGCCCTGGGGAGGTAGGCGTGCCAGTGGAGGGGTGGGGACAGGCGAGGTGCCTGCAGCTGTAGCAGCCACTGGGGGAAGGGGGCGGGGGAGGGGAGTGAGTCTGGGAGGTGGGGTGTCAGAAGTGGGGGTGCAGTGCCAGGGTCAGGCCCTGCTCATTTCCTCATCCCCCCCACCCCCAACCCCCACCCCAGCCTCCCCACCTTCCTCGCTGCTGGTCACCCTCCTGTTACCGTGGAGACCTGTCCCGGTCAGTGCTGGCTGAGTTAGGGCTCTGGAACCATCAGAATTCCCTGAGAACAGCAGGCAGCAAGGACAGGGCTTGGGTTCGGGGCGGGGGAGGGGGAGGGCAAATTCAGCTGCAGAGAAGCTTAAGCTCCTCACCCAGAGGGTCCACTCAGAGGCCACCGACAGGACCACAGCGGCAGCCGCCCCAGCAGAGGGGCAGGGTCCTTGCTAAGTAAAGAGTTCTCACAGGTCAACAACAAGCCAGCAGCCCCGCAGAAGCCCAGGCAGGCACAGCCCCCGCACGCAGGCCCAGCACGAACTTGAGTGAACGAACCGCCGCCGGAAACCACTCTGTGCTCAGAGGGCCACGGCCCCAGCCTCTGCTCAGCAGTGCTGCTGGAGCCGGCAGGCTGGGGCAGGCGGTGGACCCTCCCTGTGGTTTGCCCACGGCCCCCGCTCCTCAGCTGACCAGGCCGGGCACCAGGCTCGGTTCGGGCAAACACGGGCGTCTAAACACCAGGGGTGCTCGGCATGGTACAGCGGGTGAGCTCTGACCCAGGAGCCAGGAGGTCGGGGCTCCATTCCACAGGCCCGGGTTTCTAGCTCCGTCCCCAGTGCGGGGCGTGCAGGAGGCAGCCGGTCACGGTTCTCTCTCCTCATGGACGTTTCTCCCTCTCTCCCTGCCTCTCCCCTCCTCTCTGAGAGCCACGAAAACATGTTTAAAACACACACGGTAGCCGAGACCAGTGTGGCTCAGTGGTAGAGCGTCAGCCTTCGGACTGAAAGGTCCCAGGTTCGATTCCGGTCGGGGGCATGTACCTTGGTGGCAGACACATCCCCAGTGGGGGGCATGCAGGAGGCGGCTGATCGATGTTTCTCTCTCATCGATGTTTCTAGCTCTCTATCCCTCTCCCTTCCTCTCTGTAAAAAATCAATAACATAAAACACACACACACACACACACACACACACACACACACGGTAAACAAACACACAGGCGAGAGAGCAGATAGCCACGGCCGACTTCCTCTGACGCACAGCCCTCACCTCCCGCCCCCCCTCCCCCCTCCAGGCTGCCACCTGGCCGGCATGCGGGCACGGGCAGGGCTGTCCTGCTGCCCAGCTGGCGGGGGTGGGGCAGGGGCAGGGGCTGGAACCGGCTCCGGCAGGACAGGGCTCCCCTCCCTCAGTGTGGGCGCCGCCTTTGCGGGGTGCCAGGTGGTGCCGGGCGCCGTGTGGCCGTCGCGCCGCCAGGTACACGGATGCCGAGTCGCCAGGCCCTGCACCCGAACCCCGTAGGCTGGGGAGTGCCAGGTCCTGAGGAACTATTTCACAAGAACAGATGGGGCTGGAACCGGGGCGGCTCCGTGGATAGAGCGTCGGCCTGCGGACTCTTTACTTAGGGTCCCGGATTCGATTCCGGTCGGGGGCATGTACCTTGGTTGTGGGCACATCCCCAGTGGGGGGTGTGCAGGAGGCGGCTGATCGATGTCTCTCTCTCTCATCGATGTTTCTAACTCTCTATCCCTCTCCCTTCCTCTCTGTATAAGAGCAATAAAATATTAAAAAAAAAAAAAAAGAACAGATGGGGAGACCCCTCGGAGGAGTGTCTGGGGGAGGCAGAGGAGAAGCCCTGCCCGGGGTCCAGTGAGCAGCTAAGCCAGGTGGCAGGTGCCCACCCAGGGGGCATTGGCACTGTCTGGAGACACTTCCGGTTGTGGTGCTGGGCAGGGAGGGGCCGGCGTGGCATGGGGGGGAGGGCGGGGATGTGCTCTCCCTCCTGCAGGGCCCAGCTCGGCCCCAGCCCCAGCGGGCAGTGCCCGGCGGAGACCCGTGCGGGGCCCGGGCTGGCAGGACCCACGCAGGAGTGAGCCAGGCCCCGTGCCGGGCGGCCCAGGACTCCCTGCCGCGGGCGGGACCTGGGCCCCATGCACCCCTCCTTCCCCTCCCCCCCCAGGCAGGTGTGGACGCGGCCGCCGGGGCCCCCGGGAGCGGAGGATGGGAGCACCCCCCGGCCATGTCTCTGGGCCGCCTCCTCCACCGGGCCTCCTCCAGAGCCTCCGACCTCCTGACCCTCGGCCCTGGGGGCAGCGGGCCCCCCTCCCTCCTGGACGGGGAGATCCTCTTCTCCAAGAACAACGTGTGCGTGCACCCGCCCGAGGGGCTGCGGGGGCTGGGGGAGCACCACCCAGGTAAGTGGGGGGCAAGGGGGGGCGGAGAGGGAAGGGGGGGCCCCCAGGCTGGAGGGAGGGGCCGGGGTCCAGGCTGGAGGGAGTGTTCAGCGGCTCTGCTGCCACTTTCCCACTGTCCTCGCCTTCCCCCTGAGGTCACCCGTCCAGTGAGGGGCCGGCCCTGCGGACGGGTGGGGGGGGGGACGGGGAGGCCCAGGCCCAGGTCTGGGGGTGCTGTGTTCCCCGTACAGCCGGGCCGGAGAGCGCGGTGGCCGAGTCCCGCTGCGATGGATGAGAGAGAGAGTCATCCATCAGCCGCCTCCTGCACGCCCCCCACTGGGGATGTGCCCGCCACCCAGGTCCATGCCCTTGACCGGGACCTTTCAGTCCGCAGGCCGACGCTCTATCCACTGAGCCAAACCGGTCTCGGCTCTTTTTCTTTTTAAAAAACATATTATATGGCCGAAACCGGTGTGGCTCAGTGGATAGAGCGTCGGCCTGCGGACTGAAAGGCCCCGGGTTTGATTCTGGCTGGGGGCATGGACCTTGCTTGGGGGCACATCCCCAGTGGGGGGCGTGCAGGAGGCGGCTGATGGATGTCTCTCTCTCATTGATGTTTCTGACCTTCTATCCCTCTCCCTTCCTCTCTGTAAAAAATCAATAAAATATATTTTTTAAAAAAAGAAAAAGAAACAATATGCCGAGAGGGAGGTGGTCAGCGGCCACCCATCTGGAGTGCATCCCTGTGTGACCGTCTGAGTCCCGCCCCCCTCCCCACAGGGCTGGGAGGCTGGGAGGGGCCTCCTGGGCCGCCAGACAGGGGCATGGACAGCCCCAGGCAGCAAAGCTCTGGGCTGCAGGCTTGGGGGGGCCCAGATGGACAGGAGGGGGGGCCTGGACGCGAGGAGGCTCCGTGGGAGGAAAAGCGCAGGCCGGGCCGCTTCTGGGGGGAGCGGGGCTCCTGCCTGGGCACCTTGCCACCCGCAGCTGCCCCCCACCCCCATGTCCCAGGCTCCCCAGGCCCCGCCCCTGTCCCCTCTCACCGCCGCCCTCCCCCCAGGCTACCTGTGCCTGCACACGGAGAAGGATGAGCTGCTGGGCACCACCCTCATCCTCGCCTGGGTCCCCAACTCGCGGATCCAGCGGCAGGACGAGGAGGCGCTGCGCTACATCACCCCCGAGGGCTCCCCCGTGCGCAGGGCGCCCCGCCCGCGCGGCCGCCGCACCCAGAGCGCGGGCGCTCCCTGCCCCGCCTCCCCCGCCGCGCCCCGGCCGCCCCTGCCCACGCCCCCAGACGCGGAGGAGCACCTCCCGGGGATGGCCCCGGGGCTCGCGGGGAACGGGGGGACCCCGCCGGCCGGCAGCTCGCAGGACAAAGACGAAGGGGCCTCGGAGGGGCGGGATCCGCAGCCCCAGGCCGCCCCCGAGGAGGAGCAGGAGGAGGAGGGCGCCAGCAGGGACAGCAGCTCCTTCGACTCGGACTCGGACGCCTTCTCCTCGCCCTGCTGCCTCTCGCCCGTGAGCGCTGCCCTGGCGGACGGCGGCGGCTCCGTGTTCCTGGAGGAGGAGGAGGAGGAGAGCCGGTGAGTGTTCCCGTCTGCGCCTGCCCGGTCCCGGCGGCCGTGCTGGCCCCGTGGGGTGTGGGGGGGCATCGTCCCCTCTGCGGGGAGCGCTGAGGACAGAGGCTGCGCCCTCCCCTCCCCCGCTGGCTGCCACCCAGAGGATTAGCCTATCGTGGTCCTGATGGGAGTGGTTGTCATGGCAACCGCGCAGCATCCTTGGGGCGCTCAGGGCCCCCCAGAGGTGGGCGTGCTGCAAACAGCGGGCTTGTGCAAACCCAGCCTGACTGGAGGTCACCCCTGGCCAGTCCCCCCTGGCCAGGCTGGATGGGCGCCAGCTGCATCCTCACCAGACATGGGTCACTCGGGACCCCGGGACCGGGCGCCCAGGGGCAGGGGCAGGGACCGAAACGCCGTGTCCACAGCGGGAAGGAATTGGTGGTTCTTCCTGATATTGACTGTGCAGTGAGCTGCGAGGGGCACTGGCCACATTTCCCCATGTGGGGGGGAGGGAGGGGGCCAGGAGGCGTGCTGAGCCGTGAGGTGGTTCCACGTGAGAGCGGGCTGGGAAGGAAGCACCCCCTTCCCTCTCCGCCCACCACCTCGTGGTGCCGACCGGCAGCGCAGCCACACCTGCGGGTGCCAGCACCCCAGGCGCCGGGCGGGGGGACGGGTGTCTGAGCTCTTGTCTTCACTGTGCTTAGAGGTGGCAGGCCTGCCTGCTGGTCCGTGGCTGACTGTCCCGTGGCTGATGGTCTGGGACTGACCATCCCATGGCTGATGGTCCCGTGGCTGACGGTTCCTTATCCCTAGTCTCAGTGGCTGACCGTCCCGTGGCTGATGGTCCCGGGCCCCAGTCTCAGTGGCTGATGGTCCCATGGTTGATGGTCTTGGCGGTTGACAGTCTTGGTGGCTGACCATCCTGTGGCTGATGGTCCAGGACTGACCATCCCGTCGTTGACGGTCCCATGGCCCCGGTCTCAGCGGCTGATGGTCTCGGTGGCTGACCGTCCCATGGCTGATGGTCTCCGAGGCTGACGGTCTTGGTGGCTGACCATCCCGTGGTTGACAGTCCCGTGGCCCTGGTCTCAGTGGCTGATGGTCAGGGGCCCCAGTCTCAATGGCTGATGTTCCCGGTGGCTGGCCATCCTGTGGCCGACAGTCCCATGGCCCCCGAGTCTCAGTGGCAGATCGTCCCAGGGCTGATGGTCCGGGGCCCGGGTCTCAGCGGTAGGACGAGGAGGGGGCGTGGGTTGGGGAACCGGGGATCTGGTTGGGAACCCGTTTCCTTGTCCGCGAGGTTGGGGAGTAATTAGAGTCTGTGGTCCCCTGAGACCTCACTACGGGCGGCCCTCCTCCTCTCCGGGGTGCTCCTTCAGCCGGCGCCCGCCGTGAGGGGACCCCTGCTGTACGGGGAAGGGAGGGGGGTGACACTCAGGGGTGCCCGGGGCTGCCCTGCCAGGAGCCCCTCCCGCCGGCCGCCAGCCCTGCCTCACGCTAGTGTCCCGTCCCCTCTCCGCTCAGAGCGTCAGCCTCACGCTGGGCTCCCCAGGTTCTGGGCATGCCCAGACTGCCTGGTCCCGGAGGCGCACGGGGATCCCCACCCAGCCGTGCAGGGCAGGCTCCCGGGCTTACATTCTGCCGGTCAACTGTGAACCAGGAGGTCCCGGTTCCGTTCCCGGTTCCATTCCCGCTCAGGGCACAGGCCCGGGTCACAGGCTCCACCCCCAATGCGGGGCCTGCAGGAGGCAGCCCATCCATGATTCCCTCTCATCATGGATGTTTCTCTCTCTCCCTTCCTCTCTGAAACCAATAAACACGTATTTTTAAATGCAGATCTGGATTCTGAGCGAGGCTGGTGTGGGGCCTGGAATTTGTATTTTTCCACTGGTGATTTTTTTAAAAAATATATTTCATTGATCTTTTACAGAGAGGAAGGAAGAGGGATAGAGAGCTAGAAACATCTATGAGAGACATCCATCAGCCGCCTCCTGCACGCCCCCCCACCGGGGATGTGCCCGCCACCAAGGCACATGCCCTTGACCGGAATCGAACCCGGGACCTTTCAGTCCGCAGGCCGACACTCTGTCCACAGAGCCACACCGGTTTCAGCCCGCTGGTGATTTTCGTGGGAGCCAGACTGGGTACTGGGTCCTCCAGCCCCACACACCTTTTCTGCTCTCTGATCCCCTGCAGCGAGCGCCCGTGCGGTGCTGGGACTGGAGACCCCGCACTAAATGGCCAGTGAGTGTCCTGGCCACCATAGAGCAGACTTCCCTAGCCCATGCCCAGGCCGCACCCCGCACCCCGCACCCCGCACCCCGCACCCCACACCCCACACCGGACGCATGGAACCAGGATCGGTGGGAGCAGAGTCTGAGCCCCAGGGGTTTCCAGGGTGCACAGGGGTGAGAACCGTGCTGGGAGGGGCCCCCAGGGAGGGGGCGTGGCCCCTGCTCCTCCAGCAGGGAGAGGGAGCCTTGGGCCAGGCCCCGGGCTGGACCAGAGCCCCTAAGGGGGCGTGGCTTTGCGGACACGTGAGCACCCGGAGCTGCTAATTAAACTGGGAACCCGGTCCCCCAGAGGGGAGGGCAGGCTGGCTCCCGGGCTCCCTCTCGTGGCGGAGCCGCGGAACTGCGCGTGGAGGCTGAGCGAGTGGCTGGAGATGGGGTTGGGGGGCGGGGAGAGCGCCCCCATCTGAGAGCCCCGCACATCACCTCGTGCTCCGTGGCAGGGGGAGCTCAGCGGGCGGTGGTGACAGATGGCATCATCGCCTTTCCGGTGCCACGTGCGGGTGGAGCCGGCGGGCCTGGTCTCAGAGCGCCAGCCGTGATGCCAGGAGCCCTTGGCCTGTGAGGGTCCGAGGCCCCCCCTGCGGACCCCCCACCCCCACCCCCACCCCTGCAGCCCCAGCTCTGCCAGCAGCACTGGCTTCCAGGGCCAGAAATGGAGGCTTGAGTGGGAGGGGGCGGTGAGTGTGACCATTTGTGTCTGTCCCAGGAGGCACCTGGGGCAGCCTCAAGGGCCAGCTGGGCGAGGGTGGAGGACAGCGGGACCCCCACCCATATGTCGACCTCCGTGTGGGTCCCCCCGCCCCCCCGAGGCGTGTCCGCAGGCCCCGTGGGAAGTGCGTGGCCATGTTATAAACTGACACCCCGCTGCTCCCCGAAAAGCAAAGGGCCTCTGGGGGCTGCTGCTGAGACCAGGCAGGAACGCACCTAACGCTCCCCACGCCCCACCCTGCTGCTCAGGGCTGAACGGCGACCTCGGACCCAGGAGGTCCCAGGTCGCTTCCCACTCAGGGCACCGGCGGGGGTTTCAGGCGGGATCCCCAGTGGGGGGCATGCAGGAGGCGGGCGGTCCTTGATTCTCTCTCATCATGGATGTTTCTCTCCCCCTCCTCCTCCCCCTCTGACATCAATTTTTTTAATGTATTAAAAATATAAGACCTCAACGTCCAGCCAAAGAGAATGTACGTGCGGCTCTTTCTCAGATCAACGTTTGGACTGGGGCCCGTGTGCCCCCAAATCTCATGCCACTGTGTGCATAGGGTCCTGGGTGTGCATAGGGGCCCTGGGTGTGCATAGGGAGGCTCCTAGGTGTTCATAGGGGCTCTGGGTGTGCATATGGGGTCCTGGGTGTGCATAGGAGGTACTGGGTGTGCATAGGGGCCCTGAGTGTGCATAGGGGCCCTGGGTGTGCATAGGGGCCCTGGGTGTGCATAGGGGCCCTGGGTGTGCATAGAGGCTCTGGGTGTGCATTGAGGTTTCTGGGTGTGCATAGGGAGGGTCCTGGGTGTGCATAGGGACTCTGGGTGTGCATAGCGGGTCCTGGGTGTGCATAGAGGCTCCTGGGTGTGCATAGGGACTCTGGGTGTGCATAGGGGCTCTTGGGTGTGCATAGGGACTCTGGGTGTGCATAGGGGGGCTCTGGGTGTGCATTTTTCTCAGGAGGGCGCCCCATCGGACTTTCCAAGGGCCTGTGACCCCCAAGTTCAGTGGTGCCTGGGGGAGAGTGCACAGCGCCGTGGACTCAGGATGCGTCAGAAACAGCAGGCAGCGAATTACATGGGCCTCCTTCTCCCAATACGCCTGCTGGTGTCACAGAGAAGGGGGAGGGAGAGGGACACACCAGTGACGGGAGAGAACCGCTGATCGCCGCCTCCTGCACACCCCCCACTGGAGATCCAGCCCCCAACCCGGGCCTGTGCCCTGGTCCTGTGGAAGTCGGTGCTGGGCCGGAGGGGTGGGCGCGACCCGGGCAGCCCTGCCCAGCAGAGCTCTGCCGCCCGATGCACAGCCTCGGGCTCCGTGCCCCGGGCGCCCCCACCCCGCGTGACTGGGACCCTGGGCCTGTGAACTCCCGGGAGGCGGGAACACGGGGTAAACCAGGGGCGGGGGCGCGGAGAGATGTGCCGGGAGATGTGCCGGAGGCAAGGGTCGCTGCGAGGGGTGATGTGTTTCTTTTCTCCGTTTTCAAAAAGTGTCCGTCTGTCAGGACGCTCTCCCAGCGAGCCCGGGCCGCCTGCTCCCGGTTAATGCAGGAGCCCCGGGCTGTGAGGCTAATGACCTGCCAGCAGTGCTGTCACTGTGCCCCAGGGCAGACGGAGCCTCCTCCCTCCCTCCCTCTCTCTCCCCAGGGCCTTCTCCTCACCCTGCCTGCCGAAGGGTGCCCGCAGGCTGGCTGGAGCTTTGGCGGCCGAGGGGAGGGGAGCGATCGCTCCTCAGAGGAGCGAGGCTGGGCACCTCGGGGCCCGGGGAAGGGCGGGCGGGCCTCAAGCAGAGCCTGAGGGCGGGCGGGCTGGCTCTCCTGAGCCCGTCTGACTGCGGGGCCACCTCTCCTTGAGACGCCCTCGGACAAGACCCCCCATAAAAAAAAAAGCCCTGGCCGGTGTGGTTCAGTGGATAGAGCGTTGGCCTGCGGACTGGAAGGTCCCAGGTTCGATTCCAGTCGGGGGCATGTACCTTGGTGGCAGGCACATCCCCAGTAGGGGTGGGCGGCTGATGGATGTCTCTCTCTCATCCATGTTTCTAACTTTCTCTCCCTCTCCCTTCCTCTCTGTGGAAAACCAATAAATATATTAAAAACACACGCACACACACACACACTCACCTGGCAGGGGAGACCCCATGGTCACGAGGGCGAGGCTCACCCACTGCATCCGGACGTGCTGACCCGGCGCTTTCCCCGAACGGGGGGGGGGGGGGGGGGGACCGGGCTGCAGAGTCTGTGGCCGTGGGGGCCTGCGTTCTCGCACGCGCTCCTCTTAAAAAAACAAACTAAAAAAACAAAACCACAAAAAAAAGGCCGTCCGGCCGCCCCGTAACCCGCACCCCCTCCTGTGCCCGCCTGAGCCGCGGCCTGCGCTTCCCACTGAGCAGCCTCTTCAGCTCCTGGGGCTCCGGCCGCTTCCCTCAGCCTCAGCCTCAGCCTCAGCCTGGGTCTCACGTGGGCCCTCCTCCGCCCTCACACGCTCTCCTCCAGGCTCACGTGACCTCTCCCACCTGCTCATGTGGTCCCACCCCCTTGCTCAGGTGACCACTCCCACTGATTCACTGGGGCCCACCCCCTTTTCAGGTGACCACTCCCACCTGTTCATATGGCCCCACCCCTTGTTCACGTGACCACTCCCACCTGTTCATGTGGTTCCACCCCCTTTTCAGGTGACCACTCCCACCTGTTCACCTGGCCCCACCCCCTTGTCCAGGTGGGCCATCAAATCTGGAAATGCAGCTGTAGTGACTGAGCAACTGAATTTTACATTTTATTCTTCCTCACCGAATTAAAATAAAATAAAATAAAAAAACACCCAGCCGAGACCGGTTTGGCTCAGTGGATAGAGCATTGGCCTGAGGACTGAAAGGTCCCAGGTTCGATTCCGGTTGAGGGCATGTACCTTGCTTGCGGGCACGTCTCCAGTGTGGGGCGTGCAGGAGGCGGCTGATCGATGTCTCTCTCTCATCGATGTTTCTGACTTTCTATCTCTCTCCCTTCCTCTCTGTAAAAAATCAATAAAATATATTTTAAAAAAACACAAACCAATATTTATTTTATTGATGTCAGAGAGGAAGGGAGTGGGAGGGAGGGAGAGAAACATCCACCATGAGAGAGCATCACTGACCAGCTCCCTCCTGCACACCTCCCCCTGGGGAGCGAACCCCGACCTCCTGGTTCATCGGTCAGTGCTCAACCACTGAGCCACCCGGCCAGCACACATTTGAATGTTCAGAGCCACCGGTGCCAGGGGCTTTCGTGGGTGGCCCGGGCCCAGGTAGCCAGCCGGGGAGGCAGGTGAGGGCGTTGTCACCCGGCATGAAGCAGCCACCGACGTGCCCTGCCAGGGCAGGCCGGGGCAGGTGCTCGGTGGTCGGGGGGGTCGGGTGACCTCAGAGCCACAGGCCGAAGCCGGTGCGGAGGGACCGTGCGTGTGCAGCTATGTGCATGTGCAGCTGTATGTACGCGCCTGCATGCATGTGCAGCTGTGTGCCTGTGCGGCTGTGCGGACGGGCAGGGCCCCGGCGCCGCCGTGGGTATTTCGGAGCGGCTTATTTTGGTCGCAGCGGCCTCTCTGGGGGCCTGGCGGCTGCAGGCAGGTGTCGGGTGACCAGTGGCTCCGGCCACCCCGGCGTCACAGGGCCGCTGCCCCCAACCCCGGCCCCTCCACCAGGAGAGGGGACAGACCGACAGCGGGCGGCCGGCACCTTCCGGGGACACCGCATCTCGGAGGCCTCACTGGTGGCAGGTGAAAGTGTCAGTTCCCCACCGGCCGTGCAGCTGGGGGCTGAGCGTCGACCTATGAACTGGGGGTCACAGTTCAATCCTGGCCGGGGCACAGGCCGGGCTGGGGGTCCTTCCCAGTGTGTGGGGGGGTGCGGGAGGCCGCGGTCCCGGTGCTCTCCCTCCTGGATGTCTCTCCCTGCCTCTCCCTCCCTCTCCCTGCCTCTCCCTCACTCTCTCTCCCTCTTCCTCCTTCTCCCTCCCTCTCCCTACCTCTCCCTCACTCTCTCTCCCTCTTCCTTCTTCTCCCTCTCCCTGCCTTCTCCCTCTCTCTCCCTGCTTCTCCCTCCCTCTTCCTGCCTCTCCCTCCTCTCTGACGTCAGATTTTTAAAGAGAGATGGTGCCGAAACCGGTGTGGCTCAGTGGATAGAGTGTCGGCCTGCGGACTGAAGGGTCCCAGGTTCGATTCCGGTCAAGGGCATGTATTCTGGTTTCGGGCACATCCCCACAATGGGGGGTGCAGGAGGCGGCTAATCGATGTCTCTCTCTCTCATCGATGTTTCTAACTTTCTGTCCCTCTCCCTTCCTCTCTGTGAAAAATCAATAAAACATATTTAACAAGAGAGAGAGAGAGAGAGAGAGATGGTGAGGGTTACTGAGCTCTGAACCGCATTGGTGGCGGAGGCCGGAGCCGGGCACTCTGGGGGGGTCTCCCGCCACGGCACCCCCGGGGGGCAGGGACCACAGAGCGTGCCCGAGCGGGGAGGGGCCCCCCGGGCAGGCTGCCGGCACGCAGGCACCGAGGGCCCCGGCCGCTCCCCGAGAAGGACAGCGTTCCCCCCAGCCCCGCGTGGGCTCCAGCTCCTGCCCGTCCCCCGGGGACGAAGGCCCGGCCTCAGCACCCACCACTTCTGCCCCCTCTCCCGGAGGTGGCCTCCTGAGGGACCGGGTGCCCAGCAGGTGGCAGGCTTCCCCAGATCAGCAGGGGCATCCCCTGCCCCACCCACCCTCACCCCCACCACTCTCACCCTAGCCCAGGGCCTGTCTGCTGCTGAGGGCCACGGCCCCCGGAAAGGAAGCTCCCCACATCTCCCCTGGCCCTGCCTTTCCCCTCCCTCTCTCCCTCCCCCTCCCCCTCTCTCTCCCCTTCTCCCCTCCCCTCCCTACCTGCTCCTGCTCTGGGCTTCTTCCTTTTTTAGAATATATTTTTACTGACGTCAGAGAGGAAGGGAGAGGGAGAGAGATCAGTGATGGGAGAGAGTCATGGACCGGCTGCCTCCTGCACGCCCCCCACTGGGGATGGAGCCCGCAACCCGGGCCTGTGCCCTGACCGGGCATCGGGCCCTGACCTCCTGGCTTCTAGGCCAACGCTCACCCCCTGGGCCCCACCTGAGCCCCGGCCGTCCTTCCCGGTCAGTCTCAGGGCCGGCGGGCGCCCGCCAGACCCCCCTCCTGCCGGGCCGGTGCGGTGTCTGGGCGGACCTGGGCCTTTGCCCCCCTCCCCCCTCCCCCCTCCCCTCCACACGCTCCCCTCCAGGATGGCTGAGCCCCGGTCTCATCCTTCCAGAACCGAACGTGGGCCGGGTGGCTGGAGGGCCCTGGCTTAGAACACCGCCCTGTGCACACGCCACACATGCATATGCACATGTACACACACACAGGCATGTGTTACAGCTACACACAATATGCATGGTCACATGTGCATCCACACATGAGAACACACCACAGTACAGACAATACGCACCATGCCACACTCAATATGCATGCACACATGCATAAAGCTCATACGTGAACATGCAATACATGTATGTGACACACCTGCACAGGCGGGTGCACACTCACATGCGCGGGTGCACACTCACAAACGGTGCACACTCACACGCACAGCGCGCGCACACACAGTGCCCACGCACATACGGCGCACACTCACACTGTACACTCACGCAAGGTGCACGCACACACAGTACACACGCACGGTGCACACTCACACACAGTGCACACTCATGTATGGTGCACACTCACACACGGTGCACACTCACACACAGTACACACTCATGCACAGCGCACACTCACACAGAGCAAGGCTGAGGAGGGCGGGTCCGGCCCGTCTGACCGGCGGCGCTCCTGCCCCCGGATCCAGCTCGCCTGGCGCTCCCAGCGCCCTTTGCCCCCAGAAGCGGCTGGGGCGGCGCCCAGGGCCCCAATGGAGGAGGGAGGGGGCCAGTGGCAGCGCCGGAGCCCCCCACCCTCCCCTCTCCCCCTCTCCCCCCCTCCCCCTGCTCTCCCAGAGGGAGGGCCAGCCTGGTCCCCAGGGCTGTTTACTCTGAGCTAAAAATAGCCTGTCCCCCCTCCAGGGCCCCTGTGGGTGGGGGGCGTGGCCTGGTGAGGCGACCTGGCCCCCCTCCCGTGGGCCCCCCAACACCAGACACCCCTAAGGCTCTGCTCCGGCCGCCAGGACGGGCTGAGACAGCGGGGCCGCAGGAGGGGGGTCAGCGGCCCGCGCCCAGCTCCTCCCCCGGCGGCGGGAGGGTCAGCCGGACCTCCCTGTGGACCTCAGGGGTGACGTCGCCCCTAAAGGCCCCGCCTCCCGGGTGAGCGGGAGGCCCCATGGGGCGCAGGTTCCCAAGATGGAACCCCCCCATTCCCGGGGCGCCCGGCTGTGCGTGGGGCGGGCTCTGGTCCCGCCCAGGGGGTGTCTTTTCTGAGGGGACCTTGGGGGGCTTCTCGGGGGGCTCTGAAGGGCGCCCGGCTGCGGGGGGCCTGTCTGGCAGCGCGAAGGGCACGCAGACCGGTGTCGGGGCGCACGTGCCCGGCTGAGGCTTCTCCGCAGCAGCAGCAGCAGCAGCTCCTCCGGCGGCAGAGACATTCGGGGGGACGACCTACACCCTCTTTGCTTCCCACGGAAACCCCGCTTCCTGGAGCGGGTTTGGCGGGAGCGGGGCCCTCGTCTGGTCCCGGGGCCTCGGGCGTGACTGGCAGCTGTCGTGGGGGAGCGGAGCCGGACCGCGGGGAGAGCAGTGGGGGGTGGAGGGGCGTGCGTTAGAGGGTCCCCGCAGGAAGTGAAGGCGCCACGGAGTAGCGTTTAGCGCAGCCTGGGGGGGAGGGGCGTGTCTGAAAGCAAAGGGGGTCCATGCGGACCGCTGGCAGGAGGGGCCTGGCACCCCTGGTTCACACCCCCGGGCCCTGGGAGAACGGGGGGGCCCTGAGCCCCACCCGCCGCCGCCTCGTCCTGGAAGCAGTGAGCTCCGTCCTCACGCCGGTCAGCGCTGGACTGGACAGCCCCCCCAGTCCCGTGTCCCCCGCGGAGCCCCGGGTGGGCGGTCCTCCTCGGGAAGGGTCTCTGCAGACGGGATGAGGGTGGGGAGGGGAGGCCTCGGGGGAGGAGGCCCCGAATCCAGCGGGCGTCCTTGGGAGACACAGCCGAGGACGCAGAGGAGGATGAGGAGGAGGCCGGTGAGCGGGTTCAAGCCGCCCAGCCCCGCACGTCTGGGGGGACTGCGGCCGCCCCTCGTTTCCTCTTGCCCACACGCACCCTCCCCGGTTCAGCCTGAGTGGGCGGCGCCTGACTGGGGAGAGCAGCGCGGGGAGGACACCCCGTTTCTTGTCGGGGGGCAGGTCCTGGGAGCCGGGGACTCAGGGACTGGGCCTGGGCTGTCTCTCCCCGGCTGTCTCTTCTGGGATGTCTCTCTCTGGCTGTCTCTCTCCCTGGCTATCTCTCCCTGGCTGTCTCTCTCTCTCTGGCTGTCTCTCCCCAGCTGTCTCTCTCCCCGGCTCTCTCTCTCTGGCTATCTCTCCCCAGCTATCTCTCTGGCTGTCTCTCCCTGGCTGTCTCTCTCCCTGGCTGTCTCTCCCGGCTGTCTCTCGGCTGTCTCTCTGTCTCTCTCCACGGCGAGCATTTCTCGGCCGTGGGCCTGGCCCGGGGAGAGGCCCCCGGCAGCGGCGGGTGGGGAGCAGGAGTGGGGTCGCGCTGCCGGCTCTTCATTCCGTGGTCACTCGTTTATTACGCGCCCACCCTCCGCCCCGCACGTCCGCACACGCTTCGGGCAGGACGGCAACAAATGGCCCCTGCCCGCCGCGGCTCCGCTCCGCCGGGGACGGCCGGTAATCGCGTTAAGCCCGGAGCCCGCGCCGGCCCCGACCGGCTGGGCTGTGACCGGCCCGGGACCCGGGTCCGGAGCGGGGGCTGGCCCGGGAGCCGAGCTGCCTCTGGCTGAGGACCGGCCGTCGGACGCCAGTTCCCCTGCGTGTCTGTCCTCAAGGCGTCTCTCTGGCTGCTGTCCCGCTCCCCACGGTCCGTGGCGGGCAGGCCTGGGATCTGTGTCCTGCTCGCCCGCTCTGCCCACCCGCGGCTGTGGCGTCGCTCCGGGCGGAAGGCGACCGTGGCCCCTGTGAGGGCGAGGACCCCCGGCTGGGCCACCCAGGGGGGGGCGGGGGCTGGACTAGCAGAGCCCTCGGGGCCTCTGCTCCGCCCACTCCAGGCGAGGGCCCCCAAGCCTAGGCCTCCCACACCGAGCAGGACCACAGG
Source organism: Lasiurus borealis (assembly GCA_004026805.1). Taxonomy (NCBI): domain Eukaryota; kingdom Metazoa; phylum Chordata; class Mammalia; order Chiroptera; family Vespertilionidae; genus Lasiurus; species Lasiurus borealis. The sequence continues at coordinate 2,553 of PVJN01029049.1, read as the reverse complement.
GCCACTGCCGCCGCCACTGGGCAGGCCTGGCCCTCGGGCCGCACTGACCGATGCCCGGATGCTTCCAGAGCCAGGGCCCTGCACGGCTGCTGCCTCAGGGGCTGCGGGACCAGGCAGCGCCCGGCCCAGGGGCGGATTGATCCAACACTGCGAGCATGCGTGCGTGCTTGTGTGCACCTGCGTGCATGTGCTCGCCTGCGTGCGTGTGCAGGCACCCTGCGTGCGTGTGCAACTGCATGTGCGTGCAGCTATGTGCACTGTGTGCGTGTGCACATGGGTGCATGTGTAGCTGTGTGCGTATGCACCTGCATGTTTATGCTACTGCTTGTGTGTGCAGTATGGGTGTGTGCAGCTGCATGCACCTGCGTCTGTGTGCAGCTGTGTGCGTGCGTAGCTGTGTGCATGCGTAGCTGTGCGTGCGTGTGTTACTGCATGTGTGCAGCTGTGTGCGTGTGCAGCTGTGTGCAGGAGGCAGGGCCACACAGCCAGGCAGTTGTGCCTCTGTCGCTTGGAGGCACAACAGCACTTGGTCACCAAGGTGCCTCCCCCTCCCGCACACGCAGCTGCTGTCACCGCCTGGGACTGGCGGCGGGTCCGCTCGCTCGCTCACGGGTGTCTGCACGTGTGTGTGTGTGTGTGTGTGCATGTGTGTGTGTGTGGCCCAGGCGTGCGTGTCCGAGCCGGGGAGCGGGTTTCCCCGTCCCCCACCCCCTCCCCGTCCCCACCTCGGGTCCACTCGGACAGAGAGACGCATGACCATCCCCCGCCCTGCCCCCCAGCTCCCCCTCCGGCGCGGACGCCGCCCTGCGCTTCCCGGACGGCGAGGGCCTCCCGCCGACCCCGCGCTGGGACGCGCCGCAGCGGGCGCGGGCGCTGGAGCAGATCTGCGGCGTGTTCCGCGTGGACCTGGGCCACGTGCGCTCCCTGCGCCTCTTCTTCAGGTGAGCTGGGCGGGCGGGCACCCCGGGGGGTGCTGGGGTCCGACCCTGGCCTCACTGGTGTCGCCCGCCCGCAGGGGGGCCCAGCATGGCCGCCCCCGGGAAGTGGGTGGGGTGGCTTCCCCGTTCATTTGTCCACCTTGGGGGCAGTGAGGGGGGTGGCCGGCTGTGGCCGGAGGCTCTGGCTGCTCCTGCACCCGCCCAGCAGCTGGCAGGAGGGCTGGCTTCCTGGAGGGGGCGCCCTTTCCTTGGTGATGAACGGGGGCCTGGGTGCGCTGGTAGCCTCCTGCCCAGCCACCAGGGGGCACCAGCCAAAACCAGAACTCAGAGCAGCAGCTGGCCCGGCGGGTGGCTCCGGGGTTGGAGTGTTGGCCTGTGAACCAGGAGGTCAGGGTTCGGTTCCCGGTCAGGGCACAGGCCCTGGTTCTGGGCTCCATCCCCAGCGGGGGGCGTGCAGGAGGCAGCCGGTCCCTGATTCTCCCTCACCACGGATGTTTCTCTCTCTCCCTCTCTGAAATCAATCAATATATATATACATACATATATATATGTTTTTTTTATATATTTTATTGACTTTAAAATATATATGTTTTATTGATTTTTTTACAGAGAGGAAGGGAGAGAGATAGAAACATCGATGAGAGAGAGACATCGATCAGCCGCCTCCCGCACACCCCATAGTGGAGATGTGCCCGCAAGCAAGGCACATGCCCTCAACCGGAATCAAACCCAGGACCTTTCAGTCCGCAGTCCGAAGCTCTATCCACTGAGCCAAACCGGTCTCGATATTTTATTGATTTTTTACAGAGAGGAAAGGAGAGGGATAGAGAGCCAGAAACATCAATGAGAGAGAGACATCGATCAGCCGCCTCCTGCACGCCCCCCACTGGGGATGTGCCCGCCACCAAGGTACATGCCCTTGACCGGAATCGAACCTGGGATTTATTTATTTATTTTAATTAATTAAAATTTTTTTTTTAAGGCAGCAGGCCTGTCCCCCCGAGGGGGTCCCCACACCCAGAGCCACGTTCCAGTCTATTCTGGAAGGGGCCATGGTCCGGCCTGATGGGAGGGGGGGGAGTTTCCCCGGGGGGGGGGTCTCCTAGCGTGCCCTGCACCTGCCGCCCTCTCCTAGGGCCCGGACCCTCCTGCCGGCAGTGGCGGGGGCGGGGACAGCGGCCTCCCCAGCAGGCCTCCGGGAGCCACGGCGACCAGGCCTCCTCCCTGCTCCTGAGAGGAAGCAGCGCCTCCATGTCTTCAGAAAGCCGGGGGGCAGGAGGGGTGGCCTCTGCTGGACGCACTCTGTCCCCCCGGCCCGCAGCCCCGCTCCGCGGGGACTTCCCGTCTCCTGCCCCCAGGTCCGCCCGGGGCCTCTGGCTGTCCCGGGGAGCAAACCGCGTGCTGACCCCGCCCCTCCCCCACGCAGCGACGAGGCCTGCACCAGCGGCCAGCTGGTGGTCGCCAGCCGCGAGAGCCAGTACAAGGTCCTGCACTTCCACCACGGCGGCCTGGACAAGCTGGCCGGCGCCCTCCAGCAGTGGGAGCGCGGCGCCGGCACCTGCCTGCACGGCCAGGTAGGCGGCGGGCCCGGGGCTGACCCTGGACGCGAGGGCTG
>PVJN01029048.1:0-26735 GCA_004026805.1 Lasiurus borealis | reverse complement strand
GGATAGAGCATCGGCCTATGGACCAAAGGGTCCCAGTTTGATTCAGGAGGCAAACAATGGATGTGGTTCTCTCACACCAGTGTTTCTCTCTGTCTCTCTCTCTCTCTCTCTCTTCGATTCTTTCTGAAAGATCAACGGGAAAATACCCTTAGGTGAGGATTAACAACAACAAAAGACCCAGATATACCTGGAAAAAATATATTGCTTTTAAATTCAAAAATCCTATGTTAGCTTCTTAGCTATTTTATTTTGAATTTGTAGTTTATTTATTGTTTAAAAATAAAAATGAACAAATAGAGACCAACCCTGAAGGTTCTCTGAGCAGCCAGACCACTGTTGTGGTACAAACAATGCTTGATTTCACTTATTTTGCAAGATTAACTTGACCTAGGGCATTTCTTGTTTATGCCTCTGGAAATCATATGCAAATCTTGGAATGTTTCCCAAGGTTGAAATGAGGTAGCCACTGAAAATAGTGAGATAGTAACCAATCTCTATGAAGAGCAAGCAGGCACTGTTTTCTCACTATATAAGCTGCTTTATATAAATGTGCCCCTGAGCCTCATTCCATGTTTCCGTGTTTCAGTTTGAGTGTTCCTAATTTGCATACTATTTGATGGCATGTGCACAATAAACTTTTACTAATTACTACCTCAGTGATTGGTTTCATGTGACTATTTCTGAAACTTTTACATTGTTAAAATGTGTCAACAAATACTAAGTAAAATTTACATTAATTTACTAGTTATCTATATTAATAAAAAGGGTAATATGCAGATTGGTCAGGATGCCCTCATAGGAATGACTGAAAAGCAGGCTGTGTGGGGCAACCAGGCTGGTAGGGGGGGCAGTGAGGGCAAACCAAATGACCAAACAGCAGGCTGCATGGGATGACCAGGATGGCAGGGTAGAAAATGGGGTGACCAGGCCAGCAAACAGAGGTGGTTAGTGGTGATCAGGCTGGCAGCGGGGGGGCAGTTAGGGGAGATGAGGCTGGCAGGCAGATGAGCAGTTAGGAACCAGCTGTCCCAGATTGTGAGACAGTTGTCCAAATGCCAGTTTAGACCCAATTCCCAGGAACAGGCTTAAACCAGCAGTTGGACATCCCCCAAGGGGTCACAGATTGAAGAGGGTGTAAGCTGGACTGGACCCCTCACCCCATGCATGAATTTCATGCACTGGACCTCTAGTATCCTTATCTAATAAAAGAGTAATATGCAAATTAATCATTATTCCACTACACACATAAGCCATGTCCACCAGCCAATCAGGAGTGAGCATGCAAATTAACCCAACCAAGGTGGCTGCAACCATGGAGCAAGCAGGAAGCTTGGGTTTCCCTGGTAATGGATAAAACCAAGCTTTCTGCACATCCTGGCTGGCCTAGGTATCCACTCAAGGCTACAGAGTTTCAATTATAGAAGACAAATAAATCCCAACAAAAATGGCTGCAGCCATGGAGCAGCAGGAGGCTTGGCTCCACTCCAGGCTAAAAAGTTTCAATTATAGAAGATAAACAAATCCCAGATACCAGGACCTCCACTTGGTTCACCAGGGACTGTGGCCGGCCTGCAAACCACCAGAGGCCCCTCACTCAATCCACCCCATGTCCCAAGGGAACATCCACTCTGATCCAGGACACCCTTCAGGCCAAAGCAGCTGGCTCCCACCTGTGCACCAGGCCTCTAACCTATCTAATAAAAGAGTAATATGCAAATTGACCCTCAGCCATCATACAAGATGGCTGTCCCATGTGGACAAAAGATGACCTCCACAAGATGGCCAGCAGGGGAGGGCAATGAAAGGGGACCAAGCCTTCAAGAAGGGCAGTTAGGGTCAACAGAGTCTGCAGAGAAGGGCAGTTGGAGGGGAGACAGGCCTGCAGAGAAGAGCAGTTGGCAGGAACCAGGCCTGCAGGGGAGGGCAGTTGGGGACAATCAGGATGATAGGGGAGTGATTAGGGGGTGATCAGGCTGGCAGGCAGAAGCAGTTAGGGGCAATCAGGAAGGCAGGTAGGTGAGAGGTAGGGAGCCACAGTCCTGGATTGTGAGAGGGATCCCAGATTGGAGAGAGTGCAGGCTGGGCTGAGGGACATCCCCCATGCACGCATTTTGTGCACCAGGCCTCTAGTAATCATTATAATCATGAAGTTATGTTTTTTCTCATCTCATTGCTCTATTTTTCCCTAAAAACAAAATTTGTTTAGCATAGTCATCAAAGATAACTATCATTTTGCTTTTTTCTTGTTTTCCTTAGGCATAAAATAGGAAGGAAAAATGTTACAGCTAACGTTATCCTCCAAATGTTCTGTACTAGACAAATAAAAGAATTCAGAATTTTTTAAATTAGAAAAATAAAACAAACAAAAAAACAAAGAGGGTCTTGTATGGAACATTTAATTTGACTCAGAAAAGACTGAAGAACATTTATATATTCACACCTAATATGTAACATCTAATCGAAGCACATATATAGTAATTGTTTTAAGAATCTTCATGATTATCAAAGAAGCTAACAAAATGGTTTATTTTATAGAGAGTAGATAACCAATATGTATTTTAAAAGTCTGAGAAAAGGAATGGATGTGTGCAAAATGGCTTATGAATTGGTTTTGTACATTACATCCCAGCCGACTGCTTGGCACTGCTTATTCCAAAGGCATTGAATAGTTTTTTCTTTTATATCAGAAGTAATAGAAGTTGGCATAGCCAGGGAAGAAAATGGGGCCCCTGATGATACAGCCCGCTACACAATAAAAGTTACAATCTGATTCTTTTCATTGTTTTCCTGGGCAGAAATTGGTAAAAGCGACTGGTGCCCCAAATCCTAATTTCCAGAGAAAATTTGGTATGAAATGTTTAGAGTGAAACATAAATAAGTATAACACATAGTTATTTGGGAAGGAAAATAAATGGTAAACAAGATAGCATTTAGAAAAATCCATATAATACATATCAAAGTTTATAATCTTTGATATTTTTCTGACATTCCATACACAAAATGTATTCAACATATTAAAATAATATATGTTGCATTACTCTATCCTTTTATTATTGGCTTTCACAGAAATACAAATTCATGCTTCTTTTGCTGTTAGCGAGTTATTTCAAATGTATTTTTTTTTCTATTTTGCTTTTCAACTTTCTTCTCTGAATAATTAAGTAATGCAGGTAAGAAAATATTGTTGTTTTCTAAATTTCCCTTGCACTTAGATGTTACACTAGGCACAGTTCCCTTTCCAATTACGATGGTGAGGAAATTTATGATGGTGTAGACTTTTTATTTTGTTACCAATAATTACCTACCAGCAGAAAGCTACACTGTGTCCCTGAATGATAATTGAAATGGAGTATACAAAGATGTTGGTATGAAGAGCTTTCTAATTATTAATTATAATTGAATGTGATAAATCTATATTAATTTCAGCATTCAGAATAAACTATTGTTAATTAACTGAATGACTAAATAATCATTTTTTTCTGGATGCAGAAATTAAATTTTATTCCATTGAATGTGACTACTACAGATATGCATATAAATAAATTTGCATGCATCAATTGCAATTGAAACGAAGATATTTTTTTTCAAAAATTGCTTTTATAAGTAATAGAAAGTCAAAGTAAACCAACAACTTACAAGAAAAATTATTGAAACTTATATTAGTCAACATGTTAATGATATCTCTGATCATTGGTATGGAGCTAAGTTTACCTACTAACTCTCTGTGGAAAGAAATAATATACTTGTAGTGTTTTTTTTAATTTTTTTTTTTTTTTTTTTGTGGCACAAGTACTCCCAAAACAGACAATTCCAAGCCACGGATATGACATCACTAAATGTGAAGGTGGAAAGAGATGCTCAAAATGGACTCACGTGAGCTAGAATTAGTCAGCTTTAAACACACCACTGTCACAAATGAAATTTTATTATTATCAAATGATAGCAATTGATGAAGTTACAGGTATTATGCTCATCAAGTTGCTAAATAAATACAAAGCAACTAAAACATGGAATAAGATCGACTCTCTGGTGATCCCTTTATAAAATTAATGCGTAAGAATTGAGAAACGCATATCATTGCTAATTACTTCCAAAGCTCTCTCAAAAAACAACGTGTCACCAATTGTCATTGCCTCCCAAAGTGTACACAGAAGACTGGAACCTCAGTGCAATTCCATGTCAAGTTGGGTTACAACAATTAGATAGACCATTCTGTGAAAATAAAACACATAATCAAGACCAACTAAAGGAGCATATATCAGCAGAGTGTGAAAGCATGGATCAGCTATCAAAATTTTCTTTCACAAATGGTCAAATGCTTTCAAAAGTTACAGAAGATATTTCATTTAATTTGCTAAAAGAGTTCCAAAAAGTAGGAATCAATTATTGTCATGAGTTGTTATGATCTGATCTCTTCCTTCCTATCTAACCTCCTCTCCTATCAGATTCCCTTCTGCACCTTCTCTTTCATTCTGCTCTGCTATGGACACGTTTGAATCTTTTTCCAGTTTGATGATTACCCTCTCCCCCATTTTGGGACACTGAGGCTACTTCAGTGATCACCTGATACTCTCTTTCATCAGCATTGATGCTATACAACTCCTCTTACACCCAATCTATATGAATGTACTTCAAAGCCCTTATCTTCTGAAAATGCACCACTCAGCTATTCAGTTATTTATTCTCTCTCTCCCTCCATAGATTTCCATGGGGACAAGTAATTAGTTGTTATTGCTTTTCATGAAATTGTCATACACAGTGGCTTAAAATAACTCACATTTATTATCTCACAGTTTCTGTGGGTCAGGATTCTTGGCTGGAGTCACCTACATTCTCTGGTCAGGATTTCAATCAGGTTAAAAATTAAAATGTTAGGCAATGCTGTGATCTCATCAGAAGGGCCTAGTATTCTCTTCTGTGTCCTAGGGGTCAGCTTAATGCACTTCCTTTGAAATATCAAACTTATTTTCAACTGGGGCCTTTCTTAGCTCCTAGAAGTTATATACCATTTCAAGGGAAGCTAGAGAATCTCTTAACTTTTCTAAGACAGTCTTATATAAGGTAACACAGTCATTCACATGATACCTGTAGCGTAAGATGATATATTTGTTTGTCTCTGGTTTCTGGTAGAGTACTCTAAAATCCTTGAAATTCACTGAATTATGTATGTTAATGTTATGAATCAGGGGTTTGGGGGTGGGGAAGATGGTTTTAGGTAGCTTCCAGATAGGTGGCTGGTTACCAGAAAAACTAACCACATGATTAGAAGGTCAGAACTTTCAATTCCATTCTCCAATCCCTGGGGAAGGGAGAGTGGTTGGAGATTGAGTGCAATCCCCAACAGCCAGTAATTGGACCAATCATATCTACCTAATGAAACTTTGATTTTTTTTTTTTTTAAGTCAGAATGGCATGATTTGGTGAATACCTCCACCTGCTGGGTAGACTAGGCCTATATCATTTCTGCTGTGAGTAGAATAATTATATGATAAATTGTGTGCTTAGGATACTTCCGGATCTTCCCCTAGGTTGCTCTTCCTCTGGCTGTTCATTTGTGACTTTTATTATGAAGCTTTAACTATTTGTGTACATAGTGTTTTCCTGAGTTCTATGAGCTACTCTAACAAATTATCAGACCTAAGGCGGGTTTGTGTTAACCTTGGATGTTAGTTGCCTGGGAAGAAAGACACGTAGATTGCCTGAGGACTATTTCCACTGATACTGGTCTGAAACTGATTTTGGGGTTCTGCCCTTAATTCCAGGGAGTATGCATTCCAGGTAGTATCCAAATTGATTCAAATTGTAGCGTACCCAGTTGGTGTGAGAGGATTGGAGAAAATCAGTTGTTGTATGGAGAAAAAAACAAATAGTCTCACCAGCATCGCCATCTAATCTAAAAGGAAGGAATATTTTATCATTTTTTGACCAGTCCCTCCCACAGCTCAAGAGAAGTGGATTTTATAGGGCATGTACAATAAAGGAGGAAACCACAGCAGAGATAGTATATGCCTACTCACATAGTAGAGTCTAAACCAGCGGTTCTCAACCTGTGGGTCCTCACCTGTTTTCTGATGGTCTTAGGCTCTTCAACAGTGACCCACAGGTTGAGAATCACTAGCAGGGTCACATAAGACCATCAGAAAACACAGATATTTACATTACGATTCACCACAACATGAGGAACTGTATTAAATGGTCGCAGCATTAGAAAGTTGAGAACCACTGGTCTAAACCAATGTTAGACACGTGTACATAGTGCAGTATAGATGTGCTTCTTGACAATGATTTATTTTTCCCCATTTGGCTTATTGTTGATATAAGCAAAACAATTTCATTTGAAAGTAGTTCAAATTGTGAGTCATTTAGTAACATATACTATAAGTTGGCATTCATTAACCCCATCCAGCTCCATGCTATCCTACTCCATGACAGATTTTAGATTCTGGTTCCACAAAGCTGACCAAAGGATGACCTAGTTATGTTTTAACCATTATAAAATGTTTATAGTTGGTTAGTTGAAACATGCTTAGTTTCTATGAGCTGGAACTTTGTAGTCACAGAGAATGGCAGTGGAGACATCATGCACAGGTAGCCAGCCAGTGGCTTATAAATATTCCTTTCCCATCCACTGCTGCAGGTCAAAGTCCTCTGAAAGTCAGGATTGGGTGTGAGCCATTTTAGTTTTCATTTTTCAGGCATGTCCCATAGCTCCTGAGACACCTTTTACCTGCAAATAAGACAGCAGTTCAAGGTTAACAAATAATTATATGCAAATGGAAAAAAATTCTCATCCATAGATGTTTAACCATTCACTAAAGATGTATAATAGCTGTGAATCAAAAAATTGTTTCATACATATGATACCCACACTCCATAATTTTATCGGGTCACATAATCTTCTATCTTCCTTCAAAAGGCACTGCAAGGTAAGGATTGATCGTGTGGGGTTGAGGTTACTGATGAGTGTTTCTGAGGATGTGGATCACCTTTCAACCTAAGGTATTACTTTGACTATGTGACCGCTGACCCTGGCTGAACCATAACTCAGACATTCCCGAGCCTCAATCACTAGTTCTGTGACAAATGGAACAGATTCTATAAACTACTGGCGCAAATAATGCTCCTGGATTGCTTGTTGTGCTCACTTGTAGCCATGAGACAGCCATTTTTCTTCTAATCCTGAAGACATAAACGCGTTGTCTTTCCACTTCAAATGCAATCAGTGCCATTTTCCGTCTTGTGAGGCAAAGGTTTTGGGGAGTCTTTGCTGGTCATTATAACCCCCGGGTTATGAAATGCTCAGTGCGATGCAGTGCCTCTGTCTTCCTGTTACCTTCAATATAGCCCTTTGGCTGTCCGTGAATAACAAGTTTGTCCAGGGTAAAGTTGTTTTAACCTTAACTTGAAACATCTATTTAAAAATAAATGTAATACATGAGTAGCTCTCCCTCGGAAATGCAAAATGTCAAATAAATATTTAAAATGTTTATATATAATGTATCATATGTAAATAAATATTATAATTTTATTAAGAGGCAACATATTACATTATTTAAGAATGGATTACTGGGCAGGCTGTTCCAGAAACATCCTCTTCACACTATAAAATACTGATTACCACGTGACCTTGAGTTTTTAAAATCTTGTCGAATATCACTTTCTCCTTTTGCCTAGCATAGGTGTTTAGAAAAATGTTATAATGTGTTTATGTTTATTTTGAAATTCATTGGAAACACATTCTCATGAATGACAATGTCCTCAATGTTGCTTTGAGCATGGTTTGTATCCAAAATAAGTGGTTGAATAACGAATAATAGAAGACAAAAGACCCTTGGGTCAGAGAAGAAGGACAGTTTCTTACTGCCAGCAATTGCCATAGCCAGAGTATCATCATACCACAAATATTAAGATACCTAGGAATAAACTTAACTCAAGAGGTAAAAGACCTATATGCAAAAAACTACAGGACGCTGAACAAAGAGATAGAGGAAGACGTAAACAGATGGAAGAACATACCATGTTCATAGTTTGGTAGAATCAACATCATCAAAATGTCCATTCTACCCAAAGCAATCTATAGATTCAGATTAAAATATCAATGGCATATTTCACAGACCTAGAACAAACTCTCCAAAAATTCATCTGGAATAAAAAAAAAAAAAAAAAAGATCCTGAATAGCTGCAGCAATCCTGAGAAAGAAGAACAAAGTAGGTGGAATCTCAATACCAGATTTCAAGGTGGATTACAAAGCCACTGTTATTAAAACAGCCTGGTACTGGCACAAGAACAGACATATAGATCAATTCAACATAATAGAATAGAATAGAGAACCCAGAAGTTGACCCACACCACTATGCCCAATAAATATTTGACAAAAGAGGCACAACCGTAAAATGGAGTCAAGACAGTCTCTTCAACAAATGGTGTTGGGAAAACTGGACAGATACATGCAAAAAATGAAACTTGACTAGCAGCTTACACCATACACAAAAATAAACTCCAAATAGACAAAGGACTTAAACATAATATAGGAAACCATAAAAATACTATAGGAATCAATCCATAGGCAGCAAAATCTCAGATATATGTCAAAGGAACTTATTCACTGATACTGCTCCTAGGGCAATGGTAAATAAAGAGAAAATAAACAATTGGGACTACATTAAATAAAATAAATAAAGCTTTTGCACAGAAAAAGAAACCATCAAGAAAACAACAAGAAAGACCACTACCTGGGAGAACATATTTACCAATGTTATCACTGAAAAGGTTTAATCTCCAACATTTACAGGGAACTCATACAACTAAACAAAAGGAAGCTAAACAACCAAATCAAAAAATGGGCAACGGACCTAAATACAAACTTTTGAAAGAAGACAGAAGGAAGGCCAAGAGACACATGAAAACATGCTCAAAATCACTAATTATCCAAGAGATGCAAATCAAAATGACAGTGTGATACCATCTTACACCTGTCAGAATGGCTATCATCAACAAATCAATAAATGACAAATGTTGGCAAGGATGCGGAGAAAAAGGAACCTTGGAGCACTGCTGGTGGGAATGCAGACTGGTGCAACCACTGGGGAGAACAGTATGGAGTTTCCTCAAAACACTAAACATGGAACTTCCATTTGACCCAGTAATACCACTTCTAGGAATATATAACAAGAAGCTAGAAACATCAATCAGAAAGGACATATGCATCCCTATGTTCATAGCAGAACAATTCACCAGAGCTAAGATTTGGAAACAGCCTACGTGCCCATCAGCAGAGGAGGGGGTTAAAAAGCTGCGGTACATCTACACAATGGAATACTACGCTGTGCTAAAAACAAAGGAATTCCTACCATTTGCAAGAACATAGATGGAACTGGAGAGCATTATGCTAAGTGAAATAAGCCAGTCAGAGAAAGATAAGTATCACATAATCTCACTCATTTGTGGAACATAACGAATAACATAAATTGATGAACAAAAACAGTTCAAGAGACAGAGAAACATCATTCAGACCTTCAAACCTCGGAGGGAATGCAGGGGAGGGTGGGGGCAAGGGAGAGAGATCAACCAAAGGACTTGTATGCACACGTATGGGCCTAACCAATGGACACAGACAACAGGAGAGTGAGGGCATGAGTGGGGTGGTAATGGAGGGATAAAGACACATATGTAACACTTTAATCAATAAATCAATGTAAAAAATATATAGTTTTAAGCACATGGCAATTGAGGGAATCTGAAAAGGTTGTTCTTGTGTTTTTGAATTATAAAATTCTTTATGGAGGCTGTGCCTGTCTGCTGGAAGATTTGCAAAGATTTCCTTTTCTTCTTTAGGTTGTCTTTTTACTCTCTGATAATTCCCTTAGATGCACCAAGGCTTTTACATTTGGAGTCTAACTTACTTTTATGTTTGTTGTTGTTGTTCATGCTTTTGGTGTCTGAACTGTCATTTGAAAGAGCTCTTCTAAGTAATTCTCTGCTTTCTTAATTCACATAAATTAGAGTTAAATACATTTGAACTATATCATTTTATGGCGTCTCCTATAATTTTACAATTTGTGTATGTTATAAGCATATCGTGGTCCATGTCATACATAATATGTAATAATTGTATGATTACAAACGGTAGAATTATTACTCTCATTAAATGTTATGGCCAGTGCATGTTATAATAACATTCTAGCCAACAAAATAAATCTCTTTACACCACCATCTTGTGGTTTTCAAAATTACTTGCGCCTATTTTCAAAAAGCATTTGGTCTTTAAGGAAGTAATTGAAATTTAATCTGATTTTCAAATTGGGATCTGCACGAGGCAGCAGAAAGATTCAGGGCAAACGATCAGAAAGCTGCATTTGAAGCCTTTGTCAGTTACTGGGTCTGACCTCAGGCAATTTACTTGTTCACGTTTTTTCTCAAATGACAGTTGGCATTTAGATATTCTAATATCTGACCTAATTATCTTAAAGAGTTTTTTTTTTCAGAAAAAAGTTATGAAGATTTATAACCTGAATACATTAAGGAAACTAGAGTTTTTATTGTTATTCCTGTAGGCTTAGATATTGAAAGAGCAGAGGTAAAAATTAGGTGTTGAAAAACAAAGAAAATTCTGTCCGAGCTATTAAATCATAAAACCAAATGAATCCTGATAACACTGAGTTATATTTTCAATTTTGGGGGAATTCAGAAGGAAGATGTGCTGTGGTATCTTGATTGTGCTATAAACTACACAGAGAAGCTTGGCTTATTCCATGTCGGTTGCTATTTATGGTGCAGTACAAAAGTGCACCTTATTATTTTAGCAGGCAGAGGGGAAAAAAGCATTAATGACACATCACTCTGTTGTGGCTCCATGATGATGCATTCTCACAGCTGAAAGCCTTCACGAACACTTGATGATGTTAAATTGGTACCTTCTTCCTCTAGTTATTAAGTTCAATTGACATTTGATCTCTCTATGAAAAAAAAAACACACAGGAAGTGCAACTTTTAAATCTTACTTTCTTTTGAAATCTAATGCCAACAGAAGTGAATAGATTCAACGTATGAGTTACTCCGCTTAGTTGTCAAACCACCACCGGTGATCATCTCAAGATAGGGGTGATCAGAGTAAGTTTCCGGTGTCAGTACAGTGATCCTCTTAGTATTAGAGAATGTTTACAAAGAACATTAACTGGATGATCCAGGAAATATTGTTGTTGTTATTTTTCCTTCTACAATGTAAGACTCACATCATTATACAGAATCATCACCTTCATTTGTTTATGCCTCTCTCTTAGTCATATCTCCAATGTTATTCAAAATGAATATTTTTCTTCTTTGATCATATAAGGTCCCATTTTTTTTTCATTTAAATTCACGTATTTTTTTAAGAGGATAACAGCAAACAAGTTTTGGAAAATAGGCATTTCTCATTTCATTTAAGTTTGGCCTCAGAATCAGTGAGTCTATATAATAAAAACCCAGTGGTTGTAACGCCATAATGACCAAAGACTGGTCAACAGGAGACTGCATGTGTGGGAAGGTGGGGGGCAGGGACTTAACTCTGGGTCCCGTGGCATGCCAGGACTCAGGAGAATCCCATGTGCCAGAGGGACTCAAGGGTCCTGGGTCCCGTGTGATTTTCTGCGGATCTGGGTCTGATGCGACTTCACATGTTGGGTCACTAGTATATTATTATGAATAATATAAGTATTATGAAAAGTATGTTGAAAGCTTTCTAAGAACAAATGCTCTTGATAAACTAAAGATACAGAGGATGAATGGTCCCAGAGCAATTTCCAATTGTCTTTGTGAGGAATCTAACCAGAACCACACACAAAAGAACTAAAACCTTTTGTTTCCTACTCCTGCCATTCTTCCGTTAATACATTCCACACAGACAGGAAATGCAAATCAAAGTTGCTGAGTATTTTTCAAAAGAGACATCTTCAAATTAACTTTTTAAATATCTTCATACAGTGACCCATAAAAACTGCAGGGAAATAATTAGGGTGAGATTGGTGAAGGGTAAACAAGATAAAACCGGTTATAACACCATAACGATGGACCGATAGTGCCATCTATTCCTTTAATACAAGTCCACTATACATAATAGAGTTTTTATGTGACAAAAGAACGATGATGTGTTACTATGCCTTTAGTTTAAGTCATTTTACATACTTGCTAGTAACATCATACTAACAGGCTATAGTTATACTTCAAAATTCATTGCATATCAGGCATAGCATCTATTTATCCCATATTAAATTTATTACATTTATTGTCTCTTAGGAGATAGCTTCAGTTTATCAATTTTTTTGCCTTTTTCTAAGGAGGGAGGGTGTAGGAGGGGGCCTTGAAAGAGAGTACATATGTGGTCCTGCAAATCTAGGGATGAGTACAGCTCAGCAAGATCCTTATGTATTGCCCATCATCACACACAGAGCAAGGCAATTCTCCTCAGCTCCCCGGCTATGACTCCAGAGTCAGCTTTATCACATCGAATCTTTTATTGCAGGATTTTCCTAAGTGGCCTTGCTGTTTGCTCCTGGTTCTGGCAGAGCACAGCGGCCAGGGGTGGATCTTTTAAAATAATTGTATGTATTCATCATCAAATCAAGCCCCTATTCCCTCTCTGACTTCATTCTCCCTCATCACCAAGATATTGAAATAAAGCAGGGAACAAAAACCTCTCTGCAAAGCTTAGCGAAAGCCAAAGCTACAGGAAGAGGAGACCATATGGATTTCATTATTTAAGACACATAAGCCTACGTGCTCCATGCCAGGACTTCGGATTTCAAGAGGAGAATTGTCCTCTTTGTGCAATTCCTTTTGGAATTGTTCTATAGAATGCCATTTTTTGAATGAATGAGAAAATTATATTTTCCTCTATGGTTGGGTATGGAATAGTATTAAAAAAGGATTTAAATGAAAATAGTAAATTTTTATTATGTACAATCATTTATGGAATAGAAAATCATCCCCAAACTGTAATTTCTGAAAACTAACAATAGCAACAAAACACACGCTTTCGGTGATTGGATTAAGCCATCAAAATATATACATATATATATATATATATATATATATATATATATATTGTTTAGTTTTGATAGATAGATGATCATGATAGATTGATAGATAGATAGATAGATAGATAGATAGATAGGTGATAGAGAACTGGAATATAAAAATTATTAACAGAAGTGACAGCAAAACTATAACTTTTATATAAAATGTACACCTCATTTTAGATTCATTGACTAATAGCTTTATGTTTGTTACTTTGATGTAATCAATAATTATATTTAGGGTATACATGAAACTGCTCTAAAAGAGACCCTAAGATAGAATGGTTTAAAGTACTGGTAAGTTTATCGCTCACCTAACAATATTGCTATCCAGTAGCTTGATGATGTCAGGGATTCAGTATCCATCGATTTTGAGTTCTGCCTTTCTTACATGCTCTTGCCCATTGGGTTGATGATATCCAGGCAGCTGAAATAAATGAACTGTTGTTTCTATAATTGAGTTTTCCTAAACTCATTTACTTCTCTTTTGGTGAGACCATTTTTAGTATTTCACAGCAGCTGATTGCCTGATTAATGTCGCATAAAATACATACTTGTTATTATGAATGACCTGAAGTTTGGCAGCTCTACATAGAGACAATATTATATGTCATCTACTACCTATAAATTATCTTTTGCCAGCATTGAATTCAACCTCAATACGGAAACATACATAACAAAAGAAAAATCTCTTTGATGACTTCAAAATTTTTTTTCCAAAGCTTAAACACATCAAATGTGTTGCTGTTAATCTCCTAGGTAAGATTACATCTGCTTGACAAAACAATGACAAAAATCAAGGCTGTTGTATTTCTCACATCCTGATTCAGAGTAGTCATGTTTTTAATCAGCAAAATGAGCTCAAGAAATGTCACAGGGAAATTGACTCTCAGGATAAGATTTTTCTAAATAATCACCTCTAAATGTTTGAAAACATGTTTGATTGGAGAGGGTAAGTTAGGAGGATCAAACTACATTTTGAATATATAATAATAATGTACTTAATGTTTTATTTATTTTACTAAAATTATAATGTAATAAATCCTAATTTTCAATGTCTATTGTAGATGAATCTAATGAGGCAATGCTGATGGGAAACTTAAAAGTTCTTGACATGTGGTAAACATTCTATAAACATCAGCTGTTATACTGGTATATCCGATGAACAGAATTAGATAAGTTATTTTCTTTCTAGAGATCTGGGAGAATAAACAGCTAATAATATTCAACTATGAGAATGGAATTCTTAGAGAATACAGGTCTTTGACAATCAAAGAACTGCCCAGATTTAGAAAGAGAATGCAAACTGTCAACTTAAATTTAGTGTTCTTTCCTCTACTAAGGTTTCAAACCATAGGGGAAAATGAGGACAGCTACAACATAAATTCTGTCATAATGATATGCCATTTTTGGCAGAGTAATTTGTATTGCTCATTAAGTCCCTAATATATGACTTTTATATGCAATTACTAACTGGTTAAGAAACAATCAATGAGAGCATTTCCTACCAATTAGTGCTCTTTCTCATTAAATATTTAATTGCTCAATGGAACTCAGCCTCACATGTTTTTTCTCCACACACGTTTTGAAAGATGAAAGATGAAACAACAAATCTCAGTGAGATGGCATCTCTTGCATCCAACTTACTTTCTTTTTATTTTTCAATGCTCTCTTTCCCTCCTTTGATTCACTGACTTAGCTTATGGTGCTTTGTTCCCATCTTATCAGATAGCCTTAGGAAACTCTCACAGAACTTCCTTTTACACAGTCATCAGTTCTCAAGTGAAATTTGTGATTCCAAAGCCACATTCCTGACGCAGTAGAAATCTTTATTCCCACAAGTTACCAAAATGTGCTTTTAATACCTTGATAAAAATACTGACTGCTATAATAATAGCCATTCCTGCCAACTTGGAAAGGAGTAGATTAAGAAATCATCTATGTCATTAGCAAACTCTTTCTGTAAATATCTGGGCAGTTAATATTTTTTATTTGCTAACTTCACATTCTCTATCACAAGTACTCAATTTTGACAATCTATTGTGCAAAAGTTTCTGTAAATTGTTAGGTACCATCTTGCACTCCATTATGCTCTGCTTGGGGTTCTCGCCCCTCAGAGCAATTGTTCTGTTTTTCTTATTATAGGTCTCATGATTAATGGCCTTTGGCTTCCAGTAATCCATCCACCCAGTTTCCAGTGGGTTGCCTACACCTGTCCCCCATAACTGCACCTGGTCCAACCAATTACTCTGACTGAGCCCTACAAGAAATATAAATATTGTGCTCTCTTTACTCTGCCCTTCTGATGCCATTTTGGTCTCAGCCCTTCTGCTACCAGTTGCAATAATAAACTTTAGTCTCATGTGCTCCTCTTTCAGTGATCTTAACATCTATATGTATAAAAGCCTAAGCGAACAGAACAACCAGAATGACCAGAAAGATTGGTCGCTATGATGCACACTGACCACCTGAGGGCAGACGCTCAATGCAGGACCTGCTCCCTAGTGGTCAGTGTGCTCCCACAGCCAATATCCCCTGGCCGTCTAATCTCCTGCAGCCCCTCCCCTTGGCCAGCAGGCCCCAATTGCCTGATCAGGGCCGGCTCCCAGGCTGGGATGGGAAACCAGGTGTGGGTGACAGCAGATGTGTTCCCTTTCCCAGGGAGGGCTGAGGGCCAGCTTGCTTTTTGGGGCCAGTAGAAAATCTTCCATGCCCCATCCCTTCCCCCGGCCAGCAGTCCCCAATTGGCGTGCCACCCTCCCACCATCATGGTGGCATGGTGGTGAGGGAAAGAGGAGGAGGGGAAGCAGGGAACTGCACAATGGTGGGGCGCCAAAGATGGCGGCATCAGTATCTGGCATCCATTCCTTTCATGCCTGCCTATTGACCATCACCTTCTCTCAGGCCCGGCCCTGATTGGCCTGGCCCCAATTGGCCCTGATTGCCAGCTAGGCATAGGGTCTCTACCTGTGCACACATTTTGTGCACTGGGCCTCTAGTAAATAATATTTAAACATATTTGCCCAACTGTGTTCCCATAAGTCTTTATTTATGAAATCAGGTGACTGATTGGAATTAGCCAAAGGACTTCAGATTTTCTGCCTCTGTTCCAGAAGAAAAATTTCTTCTTTCTTGAATGCATTATTAGTTTATGTGACAAATGTTAATTATGCCTTTATTACCTATTCTATTGGTGGAAGATTAGCAATAAATTATTAAAAAAATGAATGTATACTAAGTCAGGTGGTACTGATAAAGTAAAGCAAGAAGGTGGGGAGATAGTGCCAAGGAATAGTTGGAGGACATGCTTTATTTCGTTGGTCAGTATAATAGGTGACAGATATTAGAGATATGGAGGAAGAGTGTGATACAAGTATCTGGGGCAAAGGATGCTGTAAAGACCACATGATTGGAACAAGCAGCATAGTTAATGTAGATAAGAAGAGAAGAAAGGCAGAAAGCAGTAGAGTAAAAAGCCAGTATACTGTGTTTTGAGGGCATAATATTTGGGAAGTATTATGTAACCATACAGAAACTCCATTTCTTCAACAAGGAACTCTCTCCTTTTAGTCCATCCATTCCCATCCTTGATCCTTAAGCCCTTTAGAAAGCAGATTCCGGTCAGTATCAAACTGTTGTAAGAACAAAGCCTCAGGTCTATTGACCACAGGAACGGACTTTCTCTCTAGCTAAAGATAACATCTTGACTTCGGTTGCAATTCAGTCTTAAACCCATTAAATTTCAAATTACCCTAAGGACCATGTGCTCAGAAATCCAAACCGAACAATGCCATCGCTGGCATCAAGACCCAATACAGTGATTAACTACTCCCTACCCAGTCCCCAACCAATCAGTAGAGCCCACAACACCAATTCTTTTAACTACCATGATCAATGATTTTTTTTTCTCTTATATAACCAATCCCCTAGAGATCATCCAGGAGCCAGGTCTTTGAAAGCTAACTTACCTGTGACTTTAGGCGTGGTGCCATTTTCACAACTAATAAACCCTTACTTTTTTTTTATTGGAAACTCCTGTTCACAATTGATTGAGCTTTCATGTGCATAGGCAAACAGACCCTTTTACTCCAATAACAAACACATAGTCCTTTGATGGCATTACACAAATTATTGATTACTTTCCTGGTAACATGAAAAACCACTGGATCTCAAGAATGGCAAAGTGATCTCGTGGGACCTTTATGTTTAATATGCATCATCTTGGTTTCTTGGATGAGAATAAAATCAAAGTTGCAAAAGTGGAGGCAGGAAGGAGTTATAGGAGCCCTTTCAACAATGGTAGGAAAATGCCATGGTGACTTAGTCCAGAACAGTGGTCCTGCAAGTGGTGAGAAGTTGAATAAACATTAGGTGGGCTTCCGGGAATAAGACCAGAAACCAATTACTATTAAACAAATGTAATTGTCATATATCATACAAATAATCTCTTCCCTTGGATATTATTATTACTGGATAGGTTAATGTCCCCAAATAACAAAAACTGATCAACATTCACAAATACATAAGCATTATAAAGCTTAATATATTTTGTTGAGTTTGCCCCTGAAAATACTCTAGTCACAAGCCTTTAGTATATGAGTGAGGAGACAGAAGGAAGCTAGATACTCAGAAATTGGGACCCATGAGGGCAGGGAAATAGAACTGGGAACCCAACTAGGTGGAGTTACAATGGTACCCTAACTGGGAGGGTAAGGAAGGGCAGCAGCAGAGGCACGAACTTTAAAATGTATGAATATTGCTAAGACAGGCAGCTTGCAGATAACCAATCACAAGGCAGAGGCCTAAAGCCCATCGATGTTACTAAGGCAGAATTTTTGGAAAAGATCAATCAGGAGATAGCAAGGCTGTCTCCACCCCCTAAATTTCCTTTTATCACTATTTATCCCCCTTACACTCTCCTCTCTCCCCGCTACCCTCCGCCACCTGCAATGGCAATCAACACGCTGTTGCCCCCATCCATGAGTTTTTCTCTTTTGTTTTTCCCTTTCTGCTCAATTGCCCCACCCATCACTCCTGTCAGAGCCCCAACCCTCTACCCTGATAGCTGTCACTCTGCTTTCTATTTTGCTTGTTCATGTTGTTTATGATATTCCACATACAAGTGAAATCATATGGCACTTGTCTTTCTCTGACTGGCTTTCTTCACTTTGCATAATGCTCTCTAGGTCCATCCAGGCTGTCACAAGAGGTAAGATTTCCTTCTTTCATACAGCTGAGTAGTATTCCATTGGGCAAATGCACCACAGTTTTTTTTTACTTACTCATCTACTGAGAGGTGTTTGGACTGAATCCATATCTTGGGTATCCTATCTAATAAAACAGTAATATGCAAATTAGCCATCACTCCGTGACAAAATGGTGCCCCCCCGTAGCCACAATATGGCGGTGCCCAGTCCCTCAGCCCCGCCACTGGAATGTTTGTGCCTGTCAGCCCAGCCAGAGGTCCTGGAGACCAAGCAGAGAGGTGAGATCTGCCCACTCCAGTAGTGGATCAAGCCTCACTGCTCTGTAGCCTCTGGAGTGTCTGGGGCTGAGCAGCGAGGCACTGCTGCTGGAGTGCTGGGCCTGTGGGATCTGCCCAATCTGGTAGCGCAGTGGTCCTCAACCTGTGGGTCCCGACCCCTTTAAGGGTTGAACGACACTTTCACAGGGGTCGCCTAAGACCATCGGAAAACAGATACTTACATTATGATTCATAATAGTAGCAAGATTACAGTTATGAAGTAGCAATAATTTTATGGTTGGGGGTCACAACTGTATTAAAGGGTCGTGGCATTAGGAAGGTTGAGAACCACTGTGGTAGTGGATCATGACTCACTGCTCTGCTGCCTCTGGAGTATCTGGGACTGAGCAGCGAGGCTGGAGTGTTTGGGCCTGTCAGCCCCTCCATGAAGGTAGATGCTCCATCGAAGAGACACACCAAGTTGACTCTGGGGCTTTTGGTGCAGGGGGACTGGATGCTGTGTCCCAGTTTGTACTGGCCCAGACTCTGATAGCAGGGAGGAGGAAGTCCCACCCCCACAGAATCAGCCAGAATCAGCCATTGGTCAGACAGCTC
Source organism: Lasiurus borealis (assembly GCA_004026805.1). Classification (NCBI taxonomy): domain Eukaryota; kingdom Metazoa; phylum Chordata; class Mammalia; order Chiroptera; family Vespertilionidae; genus Lasiurus; species Lasiurus borealis. Next base: position 7,603 of record PVJN01029048.1, on the reverse strand, counting down.
TCAGTGACCTGACAGCCACCTGACAGCAGGAAGGAGGAAGTCCCACCCCCACAGAATCAGCCAGAACCAGCCATTGGTCAGACAGCTCTCAGTGACCTGACAGCCATCTGACAGCAGGAAGGAGGAAGTCCCACCCCCACAGAATCAGCCAGAATCAGCTATTGGTCAGGCAGTTCTCAGTGACCTGACAGCCATCTGACAGCAGGAAGGAGGAAGTCCCGCCCCAAGAGAATCAGTGGTCGGTCCGACAGGTCTCTGACACCTGACAGCCAGGACAGCAGGGAGGTAGGACTATGTCTCAACATCTATTGATACAAGGTAGCTCTGCAGCCATAAGAAGCTGGCATTATCGACAGAAAATGTCAAAACCAATGTGCATCTGATCTTGAAGGCAGGCAGGCGAGCAGTTGGGAGCCAGCAGTCTTGGATTGTGTGAGGGTTGTCTGACTGCCCATTTAGGCCCGATCCCCTGTCCAGGCCTAAATGGTCAGTCAAACATCCTTGAGCGGTCCCAGATTGAAGAGGGTGCAGACTGAGCTGAGGGACACCCCCTCCATACATGAATTTTGTGCACTGGGCCTCTAGTTGTAAATAATGCTGCAGTGAACAAACAGGTGCTTATATTCTTTCAAATTTGTGTTTGGGTTTCTTCAAATAAATTTCCAGAAGTGACATTGCTGGGTTATTAGGTAGATCTAAATTAAGGATTTTAAGATGAGGAGAATATTGTAAGTGATCTTGGTGCGCCCATTGCAATCAGAATGGTCTTTATAAGGGAAAGAGGAAAAAAGGTAATTCAGAAAAGATGTGAGAACAGAATCAATTGCTAGCTAAAAGGCAGCTTCTAGAAGCTAAATAATGCAGAGACAGATTCACACACGAGTGGCTGGTGAGAGCATACCCTTTTTCACACCTTGATTTCAGCAGGTGAGAAACCATTGAACTTCTGCTCTCTACAACTGTAGCTAATGACTCTGTATAGTTTTAAATACTAAATCTGCAATAATTTTTTACAGCAGCAATAAGACACCGCTAAAGTGCTAAAAGTAGCCTTAAATAGCACTTTATGTTCTACTAGCAATACACTTTGTGGGAGTCGGCAAAGGTATTTCACAAGATTGCACATAATAGAGTCAGAGAGGAACTGTACATATATTTATTCTCCCTCAAAGTCCTCAAATCAGAGAAAAGATTTTGTAGTAGAAGCAAGGTCAAACTATTAATAAATTCCAGAATGAATAAAGAAGATCTTCAAACTTTCATCTTTTCATAGCTGCCCAATTTTTCTCCTTCTCTTTTCATTAAAACTTTTAAAAAGTGTGCTCTATATTTGAATATTTTATTTGCTCTTCATTTGACAGCCCTGTAGGATTATACTACAACTAGATTGCAAGTTTTCTTACACTAATTGACAACCTCGAGATTTATAAGAAGATTTCCATTTTTTATTTTTATTCCCAGATTAAAGATTAGAAAGCATTAAGTAAATGAATATTCTGTGAGAAGTATATAAGGCTTTATTTTTAAAATCCCTCAAGCTGTAAAAGGAAGCTTTTCCTATAACATGTGTAAATTCTGACCAGCAAACTAAGTAGTAGTGCTAACTAAAGTAGTCAGTTACTACATGATTTTGTAGGAAGTGTTTAAGGTATTTATTATATTTATTATTATTTCAGAAAGTATTGAAATACACTGCTGTGGCTTTAATGGATATTATCTATCATTCACTATTTCTTTGTATAATTTTAGTAATTACAAAAGCAAAAAATTTTTGTTTTTGTGAAGCTTTTGATTCCAATATTATACTCATAGAAAAATGATGTAAATGAACTAATTTCAAAATAGATTTGAAGCTGCCATTCCAGAGGACTTGAGAGCTACCTGTTAAAAAATTTGAAGATGAATTACATAGAAATGCACCATTTTGTATGATTATCTAGAATCTATCTATCTATCTATCATCAATCTTTTCTAATTATATGCACATCCTAAAAGAGAGCAAGAAAAGTATTTGAAAGTGTATTTATCAATCTGGAGTGCAGGGTGAGAGTATTATATAAATGATATTTTATGTTCATTTAGTCTTTATTTAAGTTAACAATGCTAACAATGATATAAACTGATTCTTTTCTGATACAATATTTGTTTTTTTTACTTCATGTTGTTACACATTTATCTTCTGCAAGATAATTCTGTATAAAATATATAAATCTGAAAAAGTAAGTGACATCAAATATTTGTTTATGGATAATTAGACGTTTACATTACGCTTGTGACATATGCATATTATTTGATAGCACAGTCTCAACCAATTCAAAACTTGGCAGAAAAAGCACATAAAGACATGAATTTTTAACTCGATAAGTGATTAATTATATTAAAAATATATTAACAATGAACAAATGAGGCCAATTTAGTTGAAGGTTATTGTGATGGAAAAGAAGGGATGGAAGGTAAACATATTTCAGCTCTGCCATCAGGAATTCTAGGTGACCATACGCTGCTAACTGGACACAGGTGGCTGTGTCCTCAGGAGAGGACTTCATAATAGGTTTTAAATGAGGAAATGAGAATCATCAGTTTTAGATACTTTTGAAATCTCACAAGTGTAAAAGCCTTCATACATCATAACTGAAATAATGGGAAGTGATTAATAAATGTCATTGACATAAATGAGTTGCCAGATGCAGCTAATCATTAAGTGAGCAGGAGAAAAAAAAATGCAAAAGAACCTAATAAAATGTGTCATAACGGTTGGTGACAATTTATGTTAAAATTCTGAGATTATTTCTACTTTCAAAGTAATGTAATTTTAGAAAGCTGTGCTATTTATTCTGAGAATATAAGCAAGTTTTGCAATCTGGCTTTTGAAAGATTATATTTTTTCCTCCTATCTCAAAGCATAATTAGAAACAAAACAAAAACTAAATATAGACAAAACATAATAAATACGTCTATTAAATCAACAAATAATAAAGTGGAATATATAAAGGTACCTCAGTTAAAACAAATGGATGAAAAAAATTATAACAATTATTTATTTATTAAGAAAAGCATTTAAAACAGTTTATTACGTTTCAATTTTAAAAGTAGCTATTTAGTTAGGTTATGCTATGATGCAGGTCACTGGGTGGCCATATTAAATTTAAATTTTAGAAAAGTATCTTACAATAGCAAGCTTTAATTTTTTATGAGAAAGCTAATTTCTGGCAATAATTAAATGATTTAATATATTTTATGAAGAATAGGTTATTTTTCCAATGATAAAGAAGCTGTGTAGTCCAGTAAGAATAAAACAAAAAAACAAACAAACATATTTTATAATATGGTGATTCAGCCATTTTGCTAATCAGGTAAATTTTGGTCTCGTATCAAAGAAACACTGTGTCTCTCAGTGGTCCTCAATGTCTAACAGATTCCAATATTTAAATTATGCACCAAAGCTTGTATTTTATTTTTATTAGTGGGATATTTTTATTTTGTAATACTAGGTAGTGATATGAGGTTTGTGACATTTCATCTTCTCTATGGATTTAGTAACATGTATGTGTGAAATTCAGCGTTACTTAATATGAACTAGTGTTCTTTGCTTAAAAATTATTTTTATCAACTTGCCCATAGGTATATAATTGTGTTTGTGTGTATATTTAGAATGTAAAAATACAAGTCACTGTATACTGTGAGAAAAAGAAAGTCAAATAAAATGCTTTAGACCTAGCCAGTTTGGCCCAGTAGATAGAGCATCGGCCTGCAGACTGAAGGGTCTCAAGTTCATTTTCTAGTCAAAGGCACATGCCATGGTTACAGGTTCACTCCCCAGTGTGGACCGTGCAGGAGGCAGCAGATCAATGATTCCCTTTGTTCATTGATGTTTCTCTCTCTCTCTCCCTCTCCTTTTCTCTCTGAAATCACTAAAAATATATTAAAAAAAAATGCTGTCTTCATCTAAAAGCTTTAAAACTAGAGAAATTCTTTGGTAATTGTTATCTACTCTTAATGTTAAATATTGATAACTCTACAATCAATTTCTTCAAAATAAAACTGGCTCTTAAATGACCATGGGTATGTTACTAAATATTATATGCCAGTATCCCAAACTCAAGAGACCCCAATATGCACATTCCTTCTGATTTTCCTGTCTACATCAAAGAGAAGTATCTCCTACTTCTGTTTCCTCCTTTGTGCTGGGTGGAATATCTCATGATTGCTGAAACTGGAGGAACCATCTGAAGACATTGCGGACCAGTAGTTTTCTGGCTAGCTTTACCCAGTGTCCAGGTAAGTTTCTGATGAACAAGTACAAAAAAACATTTTACCTAAATGTTAAAGGCACGCTTTAAAATTAAATACCCATTGCATTTTGAAGTTATTTATTACATGTTCTTACAAGCTAATATCTTTTTAAAGTATGACACTTTATAAAATACTGTGTAGTAACAGAAATCATGAAAATTCTCATGATGCGTCCACAATGGTTAAGTGATGAGTTGGCCTTTGGATTAAATACAAGGCACAAAGAAGCACACAGGAGGAATCTGTATATTTTTTGTATGTTTTAGCAACTTTCAGAGTTTTGTAAAGTAAATCTGTAAAGATCCTATTTTACCTAAAATATTTTGTCACTCATGTTTCTGCATAATCTGAATCTATAATAATAAAAGCATAATATGCTAAATAGACCAGACAGCCAAATGAACTTCCTGGATGTCATCTTAATGTTCTTCTAGACAAAGCTGCTGTGGTAAAGGCTGAGGCAGAAGTAGTTAGGGGCAATCAGACAGGCAGGTGAATGGTTAGGTGCCATCAAGCAGGCAAGTGAGCAGTTAAGGGTAATCAGGCAGACAGACAAATGGTTAGGGGTGATGAGGAAGTCAGGCAGGCGAGCAATTAGGAGCCTGCAGTCCCAGATTGCAAGAGAGTGCAGGCTGTGCTGAGAGACCCACCTGTGCATGAATTTCATGCACTGGGCCTCTAACTAATATATATTGACTATATTTTTCCCCTTGCTGGTACAATTCCTTTATCTATAATTAATCCTAACATTCAACTACCCTGGTAGTTCTTTCTAGGATATATATTAACATTCATTTGTTCAGAGAAATATTAAATGTTTGCCTACTGGTTTATGTGCCAAACAAAAGAAATACAAAAAGTTCTATCATTATGAGTCTTAGCTTTTAGTTGGAGAAAATTAGAAAAAAATACTAACATTTGTAGTATTTTAGATAGCGAAATATAGAATATACCTTATATGACTTTATATTACAAGTGTTATATACTGGAATTATATCTATTAGCTCAAACAATGCTATACTTATATTATTCAAATTAATTTGACTTAGTGCCACAGATGGAAATGTGGGTTGAACCTCAGTCTTCAGTCATAATCAGGAGGATTCAAAGGAGGCTTTGCTGAAATCTGTTTCATACAGTAATTTAGGAGCCACCTAGGAAAAGTCAAACTTCAGAGAGCAAGGTAAGATGAGTTTTGTCCAGACAAACCTGCATAGCTATTAACAAGAACACCATGCTCTTACCCTGAGGGCCCATGAAAATAATAATAAAATAATAAGAATTCTAAATTATTTTGCAAAAAAAAAACAAAAGGGAGACACACAAGCATCACTGTATTTGTGACATGTTTATCTATGTTAACCAGAAGGAAAGTTCAATTTTCTTTCCTTATTCTCAGACCATCGCAGAGACTCAGCCCTCTGATGGTCCAGGTCAGCTAACACAACAATGTAGGCATCACAAGTAAGCCAACTATCACAGTGATAGCAGAAGCTCCTGTTTCGAGCCACACATCTGGGCCACAGAAAATTCTGTCATGCTTTGTGTCATATCAGTGACACAACCAGCTATTACCAGAAGAATATACTCTGCTTGGCACTGGAGCAGCCTTATCTATATACTGTATATAAAAGGCTAAGTGACCAGCCAACCTGCTGACTGGCTGGTAGTGATAACACACACTGACCAGCAGGGGGAACATGCTCAATGCAGGAGCTGCTGAGTGACAACAACTTTGCAGAGTTAGAACTTCTCAGGAGATGTTGGACTGCTGGTTTCGACCTGATCCCTGCAGGCCAGGCCAAAGAACCCCACCTGCCAGAGGGACCCTGCTCACTCCACAGGTGCCCTTCAAGCCACGGTGCTGTCCCAGATGTGGCTGGCCAGGAAGGGACCATGGGAATTTGGGTCCAGGTACCATGTCTGGCCCATCTCACCCAGTCCCACTCCCCCCTCTAACCCCTAGTCACCTTCTAACTGATCTCCTTTCAATGTGCACGAATCTGTGCATTGGGCCTGTACTTTATTTATATTACCATTTATGTGTATCATCTAATCAACTCAAATGTGGAAAGAAGTAACAAACAGTACCCCTTTTTTAATACTTAGTGGCTGTCCAGAGTGATCTTTAGCTAGAGATCTTAATTCCTTAGATAGCTGCATTTAGAACATGCAATATACACAGTCCTGCAGACATGAAAGTATAAGTCCCTCTGGCCACCAGAGCCGGCTGACATGGAGATGTCCCCTGGGTGGCAGTCACAAAAATCAGGGCTCCAGATTAGTCTCTGAACTCCTTTCTGGAAGATACTTGTGAGCTGAAGGAGTGGAGGAAGAGTGCTAAGATGGCATCTGCAGCCTGTGTTCCCTGAGACTCCTCTGTAGCCTCTAGATGTGTATGAAACCTGAAATCCGCCCCTCATGATAAACAACCAAGTTCTTTCACAGAAAGACCGGGTGTAAGTGTCAGTCTGTTATCTGTACAGTTCTCTGGGCATGGTCACCTGCCCTGAATTGTTTTTCTGATTGTTACATTCCTGTAGGACCCCAGAACCAGGAGGCTTCAGGCCTCAGCCAGGAGGCTTCAGGCATTCTTTAATAATTGTTTTGACTCTTTCTGCTTTTTAATTATGATATTAGTAGTGGAGAGAGAGAAAGAGAGAGAGAGAGAGAGAGAGAGAGAGAGAGAGAGAGAGAGAGAGAGAGAGAGAGAAAGGAAGAAGGAAGGAAGGGAGGGAGAAAGGGAGGAGGAATAGAAGTAGAAGAAAGAGAGGGGGGAGTAAATGTCCTAAGATATCTAGTTTCCTAACATGAATCAAGTTCCAATAGGACCAACTGAAATGTGTCAGCTAACCAAAGTAATATATGGTGGCCAACTAAGAAATTAAGACAGGTTTTTTTTGTTTGTTTGTTTTATTTGTGTGTGTGTGTGTGTGTGTGTGTGTGTGTGTGTGTGTATGCACATATGTTTAGTAGTAAATTATTGATAAAATTTATTTTAGCATTATTCACTGAATGGAGGATTCTCTGCAGGAAAGATGTATAAAACTAATGGAAAAAAATTCAGTTGTAATTCTAATGAAGAAACATAAACATACATCCTTTAAAGTGAACTAGACATGTTTCTAAATGGCATTCATAGATATAATAATATCTTTGTGTCAACAAAAAGTTATTCAGACAGTATGTTTTGTCTTGTCATATAACAACTGAATAATATAAAGATAATCAGATTTATTTGAAAAAAATGGAGAAAGGAAATAAGAAAGTTTGTGAAAACAAAACAGTAAATTAAGATGATTATTTTTGT
>PVJN01029047.1:0-22500 GCA_004026805.1 Lasiurus borealis | reverse complement strand
GAGTTCAGTGCTTGCAGGCACATCTCCACTGTGGGGCGTGCAGGAGGCAGCTGATCGATGTCTCTCTCTCATCAATGTTTCTGACTTTCTATCTCTCTCCCTTCCTCTCTGTAAAAAATCAATAAAATATATTAAAAAAAAGAATTAAGGGGGTGCCAGAAAGAGAGCAAAACCTACTTGAAGAAATAATGACTGAAAACTTCCCACATCTGGTAAAAGAAATAGACTTACAAGTCCAGGGAGTGCACAGAACCCCAAACAAAAGGAATCCAAAGAGGACCACACCATAATTAAAATGCCAAGAGCAAAAGACAAATAGAGAATATTAAAAGCAGCAAGAGAAAAACAGTTAGTTACCTACAAGGGAGCACCTATACAATTGTCAGCTGATTTCTCAACAGAAACTATGCAGGCTAGATGGGAGTGGCAAGAAATATTCAAAGTGATGATTAGAAAGAACCTACAACCAAGATTACTCTACCCAGTAAAGCTATCATTCAGAATTGAAGATCAGATAAAGAGCTTCACAGATAAGGAAAAACTAAAGGAGTTCATCAACACTAAACCTGTATTATATGAAATGCTGAAAGGTACTCTTTAAGAAGAGGAAGAAGAAGAAGAAGGTAAAGATAAAAATTATGAACAATAAATACATATCTATCAACAAGTGAATCTAAAAATCAAGTGAATAAGAAATCTGATGAGCAGAATAAACTGGTGAATATAATAGAATCAGGGGCATAGAAAGGTAGTAGTCTGACAATTCTCAGGGGGAAAGGGGTTAGGAGGGTGAGGGGAGAGACTGGACAAAAATCACCAATAACGCTTCCTCACCCTCTACACTGTGATGACTGGCCTCTAACTATATATGTTGATCAAGTATTTGTCTGTGTTCTATGAAGCCTCCTGAAACACGTGGTACCTTAACTCAAGAAGACTCAGAGCCACCTCACTCATTCCTTGCTAGTCTTCACTCTCCACCTCTTGGTTGATGCTACCTCTTCAATGACTGTGTCTTGTATGTGTGTCTTCCTTTTTTGCTGCTACAGACTTGCTGGAGGTCCCCTTACCTCTTACATAAACTATTATTGCAAAAGCTTTGTAAATATTTCTCTTCATTCTTGATAGAGTTACGCACAACTCCAGATATTAAGTTGCTCAGACAACCCCCCTAGTTCTCCATGGCTGAGTCAAGTCCAAACTTTCAGGCATGGTGTTCCAGGTTTTCCAAGAGCTGGCTCAGTCTGGCTTCCAACCTTTTACCCAATCCTCTAGGAACTCCCTGGTATTCCCATTATGTACCTTCCTACCTACTGACGTCGATGTGCAGAATGTCCTTTTCATTCTAATCCCATCCCAGCCTTCTTCACTACTGGCCAGCTCCTCCTTGTCTTCAAGTGATATTCTTTGTTAACATATCGAATGGCAGCTCTTAATACATTAAACGGCCCCAGCAGAGATCCTTCAGCATATTAGGCTCTCATAACTATGTGTCAAATATGGAATGTACTTCTATGTTTCAGACCATTTGTTTGTGCTATTTTCCCAATCTGCCGTAGCTCTTTTGCATTGTTTTTCAGGTGCATTCTTCCATCTTCCCCTCCCTACCCTTCCACTGCCCAACGGCTTTTGTGGTTGCTTCATTTAATTTTCTAGGAACTGCCTTCACTTGTATTTGGTGAATTTGTTTTCTCCATATGCGTCCGCCTCAGTTGGTGTCACACCTGCACAATATGTATCTCAGTGCATTCAGGCTGCTATAACAAAATGCCAAAGACTAAGTGACTTATACACAACAAGTCTGTCACAGGTTTGGAGGTTGTAAGTCCAAGATCACAATGCAAACATGGTCAGTGAGGGCCCTTGTTTAGAGTGGAGATTTCTTAGAATATCTGCACATGGTGGAAGGGTCCAGGGAGCTGTCTTAACTGATTTTATAAGGGAACTACTCCCCTAATCATCTTCAAAATACCCCACCTTCTAATACCATCACCTTGAGAGTTTAGTTTCAACACAAATTTTGTGGGAATACAAGCACACAGTCTGTAGCAATGTCTACAGATTTCCCCAGGGCACCAAGAGGAGAGAGTGATTGGAATTTTCACACCCTTACTCCCAGACTGTGTGACTTTGAGCAAGGTGCTTCACTTGAGCCTTGGTCTCCTCACTTGCACAAAGGGACAATAATCCCTCAATTCCGTGAGAATAACTGGGGCAGTAACATGGGTAAATCACCTGGAGTAGAGGGTGCACTCAATAAATGGTACGTGGTGTGATTTAGACCAGACCAAAGAAAGTCGGCTGAGAAATGAAGCAAATTGTTTCCCTAAATCAGTGTTAGCTGCCTTGTGAATGAGCTCTTATACTCATCTTCAAAACCTGGATGCCTTTGAGGGGATTTGCTTGGCTTCTCCCCAGCTCACTGGCTTTCTGAGTTCCTGCACATGGGTGGCATTACTAAACCCTCATCACAGGACACACGATGCAATGCCTGGCACATCACCCTTCCCTTTACGAGTACCGTACAGTGCAGCTCAGTCTCTATTTCTGCCAAGTCCCAGCACACAGAGATGTAATACGAGGGAACTGCTGTTCATTGCGATTTACTTGTATAACTTGGGAGGTAGCTCAATTCTCAGACTTTGTTATTAATGATATTGTCCTGTAATCGATGTTAAATATAGATCATGAGTGATGCTGATGAATGGGTTGGATGTCACGTTTGTGTTAGTTCAATTACCATCATAAATTTAAACGTTCTCCACCCCTACTTTGTAGATTTGGTCTAGGATTTCATTATGATGACATAATACTCTTAGTTTCCATGAAGACATGCTGGCTTTTTTTATTTTGTTTTCTATTTCTAGATTTAGCCGTATATTATTAGCAATATATGCTGACAGCATTATAGAATTTGGTAATACATTATTTTTATGCTATCTTTGAAAATCCTTTTCAGAGTGTAGTTTTCTAGCTTAAGTTACTATTTGTGTTTAATCTTTGGTCTTCCTACAGTATTATGTAGATCATGTAAAATAGCCTGAGGATTCATGAGAATGTATCATTGTAAGACTCTGAAACTATCAACATACAGAGGTAGGTTGATGAATTGGTTATAAAATTTTCAACAGTACTAGCATAATGTTTGTTAAGAAGTTTTCTCCCCAAGTGTCATGATGTAGCCTAATTCTGATGCACAAAATAAGGGTAATCATAATCTGTTGTATTGTTGATGTTGGAGGTGGTGGTGGTATTAGAATCATTTTTTGTGTGGTTGGGGGAAGATTCTGGGGCAGAAAAAATAATACTAATGACCAACTGTCAACTAAGGCCTGTGCACTATGTGTGCATATGTTGGGTATAAGAGTAAGCATGTGTTGTGTACATGTGTGTGTGTTTAGAGGGTTGTTATATGCTGAACCTCACTAGGGGCAAGACAGAGTACTGGTTAAACTCTGGGACGTTTTGTCTAATAGGCCCCATAATTTCACACAATGGGATGAACTACACAATCCTCTCTTACTTCCAATTAACAGCCTTAAGCCCCAAAGCAAAGTGGCATAAGACCAAGGAGAGCACTCCCCAAGAGCTTTCATCCCATCCTTGAACAGCCATACTGGGTTTCCGGATCCATGCTCACTCACCCTTCCTATTTCCCCATCCTGTCCTTGCTGCAAACATGCTGTGTTCTGGGAGCATTCATGATTATTGAAGTTCCCTGTGACATGACACTGTCTAGAAGATCCAGAGCTGAAATATCCTCTGAGAGCCACTCTATGACTATGGCGTGAGATCACTGTGCCCTCTTTGTCATAGACTCTATCTTACTTAATCACTCATCAGAAAGGTAACTTAAATTTCATTTCAAGAAAATACAATTTCATTATTTTTTTTCTTACCAGGGTATGCCCCTATTGTATAGATTCTTAATATTAATTACAAACAACTCAAGTTTATAGATTTCCTATGTAAAGAAGGTACAGATTTTATGTATGAGCAACATAGACGCACACATTGGCACAGTTACATTAGAAAACTGAATCACGATTTGGTTATTTTATTCCTTGAAGCTAAATAAAGCAGATATCTGTGAAGTCACAGAGAGACAAAATATTTTCCATTTGACAGGTTAATTTGGGTAACATTTCTGCTCTGCTGTATTAGAAGAACAGCCATCATACCTCAAAATCACTGATACTAAATTTTGCCAAGGTAAAATGTTTATGTAAATGCATTTGCATTTTGATCTCTTTCTCCAAAGAAACACATATACTTTTTTAACCAAAATATTAAAATTTACTTATAAGGTGAAATGAGGTGCTGACAAAAATAAAAAAGGATGTTTTACTTAAATAAAAAGATGCTTCCAAAATAAAAATAAACATATAATGAAAAGCGTTGTTTTGAATAGGACCTTGCCCCTTCAATCACTTATCAGTAAAGGGTAGAAAGCTTCTTCTGTTGGAGAAAAAAAGGCTAATAGTCATTGCAGTCCATGGAGGTACAAGAACAGATTGGAGAAGCCAGGGGGGATGGAGGAAAAGAATAAAGAGGACCCACGATTGATGGTTCCTGGAGGTCTGCTCCAGAGAGGTCACAAATTGCCAGGGGCTAGAAAAGTAAAATGTCCATGCTTTGAAAATACAGAAAATAAGAAGTAGAGAAGGAACAAACTGAGTATCAGGGAAAGAATAGGAAGCTAAGGTAATATAAGTCTTGGGGTGGGAGGTTGGCTATGGGGGATGGGCAAGGAGGATGGTTTGGGGCTTAAGGAGATGAGCCTAATTGTGGCATTCTTGGAATTCTCAGGAAAGACCAGCTCTGGATCCAAGTGACTAAGCAGAGTATCATTTGGCCTAAAACCCAGATAGAAAGAACTAGGCCCAGGAGTAGATGTGCATAGACTGGATTCAGTGTCCACACTGTGTGATTTACTTGTTTAGACCATGTACAATGGAGATCTTCTTGCAGTAGCAGATCTCATATGCTAAAGAGCCACAATCTGCTGATTATCTACTATAAAAAGTCTCAAATACAACATGGCACTTAGATGGTTAGGTTACAGGCCCAGAGACAAACTTTTAAAAGGGAAGGTCCCTTCCCCGGGCCCTGGGCACGGTAGAGGCACTCACAGAGTTCTGATCCAGGTCTGCTCTGGCGGTTAAACGTGCCAGACTCCCTTGTTCCTTCTCATGTGCATGGCTATTAAGGAGAGATGAGCTTCTCTGCTTTTAAAATTTCAGGTTTTTTTTATGAAGACTTAATTATCCCAAAGTAAATAACCTTTTGTATTCCTGCAGATTATTTGAATTATCTTTTCACTTGCTTCTGACGAATTCAGATGTTTAAATGACTTCCAGCCATACATGGATGTGACTTGGTCTAAAACTTTAAGACACACTTTTAAAAAGATTTATCCTTAAGCATGAAATTTCGTACTTGCTTTATGGATTGATGACTGCTGGATGCCAATTCCTCTTTTTTGAGCAGCCACACATTCATCTTTAGTACCAAAATCCAAGCACAGACAAGATAGCATACAGGGGTGGGCAAAAGTAGATTTACAGTTGTGAGTATGCAAAACACAGTTTATTCTTATATTATGAATTCTTATATTATTTGTTTGCAGTAGACCTGTAAATCTACTTCTGTCCACCCCCATCTTTTACAACACCCCTGTAGTCTTTCAGATATCGCTTAAAGTCAAAGTTTTAATTGTATGACGATAATGAGATATGTTAACTTTCAACTATCTTCACAAATTGTTACACTGAATTTAGACAGCCTGATACTAGATAATTTCATAAATGTCCAGACATATTTCCCCCATAGTTAATAAGACTAAATCTAAATTTTATTTAATTTTTGAAAACATACGAATTCTTCCAGATCATGACTTTTCCACTGCAGTTCCATCTACCCATCCATGTACATCATACCAAGGCATCTACTCAGACAGTGGTTTTCAGTAAGATGCTGCATGACACAGACAAACAGAACATGGGGGGTGTTGCCTGGGAATTAATAGCGGTGATGAGGAGCCAGTGGTTTGTTCCCTAATAAGTGTATGCACAGCACATCTCCTCAGCCCTGATTAACTACATCTATTTTAGCACTAGACATCTTCTAATGAGAAAATGTTAAGTTACCCCAAATGGTATGATGGTGGAATCAGAATGGAAAATAACAAGGAAACCATGTGAATATTGCCCTCCCCGCACCCACAAAATTGTGAGCTTGTAAATGCTTTCATCTTTCTTAGGAAGTCATTTCACCTTTATTTCTTTTGAATTAATCATTCAACATCCATAATATTGAAAACTTTCCATGAAAGGAGTGATAAAATTGTATATTTGGAAGCTAAAGATCAGAATATATGCGTCAGATTCGTATTAAAAGGGTTTTTTAAGGACGAGATGGGTTTATTAATTTTCTAGACAAACCATCCAGGCAGATTCTTTCAGACTCAGGGAACATGGGATTGAGCCAATTTTCATGGTTGATATGAAGGACTTAAAGCTAGAATCAAGTGCTTTCAGTCTGTGTAATGAGCCTGACAATGTGAATAATCTCAATACAATAATTTTTTCGGTGCTAAACACACATGATATTTACACACACACACACACACACACACACACACACAGACAATCCCTGAATAGTCAAGAAACAACCATACCAAACACATAACTGCTAATTCTGAGTATAACAAAATGAAAAAAATACAGAATTTTTAAAATATAAGTTTCCATGTCAGAAAACATTTATTTCCAGTAGGATAAAAAATGTTTCTAGTAGAATTAGTGCATTATTTAAGTAAAAATAAAAAAAAAATGAAAGCCTTCTAAATAGCCTAGTTGACATCCCTGGTTTTATTCAAGAAATATCACTAAGTAGTATGGTGAGAGCTGAAACAGAGGAATAAAGCATGCTTCCTGACATCAGTTGCTTATCGGTTCACTGAGGGTCAAGAAATATTGTACTTCTCAAAGTGCCTTACATCAACTTCTCCTGATGCTTCACAAAGAAAAAAATAGCACCTGAACTTTTCCAGGCAAAGTAAGTCTCACACACACACACAGACACACACACACACACACACACCCTTTACAAAAGCAACTTTTGCAACACGCTATAATTAAGCTCACATCCTGACGGTAAAAACACAAAGTTTGAATCTAAATATAGACAAAGACTCTCCACACTGTACAACCTCTGATTGTTTTTTCACTTTAAAAGTCATTGATACAGCAGTGTCTTCTTTGCACAAAAGAATCACCCTTTCTGAAAATACACAGCAGATTTGAAAATTGTTCTGCTTAATTTTTTGTTGGGAGTAGAGTTTCTTAACATCTCTGGTAAATTTTATCCCTGCCTGTCCTGCCTCTAGCTCTAACCTGCTATTTAAATGGCATTTCCTTCTTGCTCTCCAGGCAGGGAAGTGACGTTTGCTAAATGGACACGGAGAGCTGTCCACTTTCTAGGTCTCAGCATCCTACAGGGCTGTCCCAGATCACCTCCAGAGAAGAAACATACTGATGGCAAGAATCCACACACAGTTGGCTGTCAGGAACTTGGGAAAGTACTGCTTGGTGAAACACTAACAACCCTGGCATGAAAATGACAATTTCCCATCACGTCAGATTGGACTCAGTACTATTTAATAAAATAATTATAGACCCAAGAGCAGCTCAACCCACACCTTGCAAAACACCTCCCAGCACTAGCAGAAGGTAAGGCTGATTTTAATTTGTGAGACTTCAAGAACATAAGGGGGTAGCAGTGAAGCGCTGGAGTTTTCTGCTACCTTGAGTCCACTATCTGGCATGATCCTGGGGCAAGCTGACCTCTCTAAGCCTTAGTTTCTTCAAGTGGGAAATGGGGACAGCAATGGCACCCACTTTGCTGGAGGAGTCTGAATGTGATTATACATGGAATGCATTTAATAGCGTGCATGACACATAGAAGATTACAGTGTTATTTTTCATCAGGATTTTCAGAGCGAAAGAAGGCATCACTCTGCACAAAAAGGCATGGGCATATACAAAAATCCAAACCTACATTGAAAACACTAACAACTGAACACAAAAAATGAGATATGCAGGAGGCAAACACACTCCCAAACATGCCTTCTACTCTCCCTACCCCTACACTTCATCTGGCTGTTCTAAATGCTGATGGGCATTTAGAGAAAATACTTCGGCTTTCAAATAACTGCTCAGAAAAGGACTAAAAACTATATTTAACTGCCTCTCCGGTAATTAGACCCTGGCCATTGCCACATCTGCCATTTGCTCATCAGGAAACTGCTTCCAAGACATTTAACATTCAAAGGTGTATTAGCCATTATTCATACCCTAGAAGTTCTCCACAACACAGTTAACTACAGTACAGGAGGCACTTTAATTCAGGGAGGCTCTGTCTTGGTTTTAATTCATCTAAGAGGATTGAAAACGGAAATCCCTAAAGCAGTGGTCACCAACTGGTGGTCCATGGACCACTGGTAGTCCGTGAAGTCCCAAAGGTTGGTGACAACTGCCCTAAAGGATAACACTCTAAAGTGTTCTCAAAATGGACTTAATTATTTCGAAGTTCTAATGTATAATCCATAACTAAAAACTTTTTTCCACCATCTCAATCCTCTACTCATACTTTATCTCTTCATATTCCCAGGAAGTAATCCTCACAAGAGCCCTAGGAGGTTGAAATTATTCCTGTCATTCCCATTGTAGGAGTGAGGACACTGAGGCACAGACACCATGTGCTAGTGGTGTCACAGCTGGGGTTTGATACATGTCAACTTTGCCAGGCTATGGCACACAGTACCTTGGTCAAACACGAGTCTAGATGTTGCTATGAAGGGTACTTTTTTAGATGTGGTTAATATTTATATCAGCAACTTTGAGTAAAGCAGATTACCCTCTTTAACGTGCCGAGCCTCATCCAATCACTTGAAGGCCTTAGGAGCCAAGACTGAGGTTTCCTAAAGAGGTTATTTTGTCTTAAGGCTGCAACATAGAAACCCTGTTGGAGTGTCCAGCCTTTAGATTTTGGACTCAAGACAGCAACATTGACTGAATTTCCAGCTGCTTGTCTGCTCCACAGATTCTGGACTTGCCAGGCCCACAATCATGTGAGCCAATTCCTTAAACACACACACACACACACACACACACACACACACACACACATACTCACTCTTTTTCTACACACACACATACATTATATGTATGTGTGTGTGTATGTGTGTGAGTGTGTGTATACATATATATATCACTAGGACATATATCTCATATATGAGAGAGATATTTATATACATATGTGTGTGTGTATGTATATATATATATATATACATATATATATATATATATATGTATATGATATATACTGAGTGGCCAGATGCAGATGGGGTCCAGCCAGCCTGGCCAGGGGGAGGGGACATGGGTGGTTGGCTGGCCTGCCTGCTGGTCGAACTCCTGGTTGAGGGGACAATTTGCATATTAACCTTTTATTATATAGGTTATACACTGAGTGGCCAGATTATTATACATTCAGAGATCATAATAATCTGGCCACTCAGTGTATATCCTACTGGCATATATACTACATATACTCACATACACACTATTGTTATATATAACACACATATACATAACCCTTATTGGTTCTTTTTCTTTGGAGAACTAATATACTCCAGAACCCCATCTCTATCACCTTTCAAACGGGAGACTCTCAGTAAAGAGTCACGAATTGTTACTAGATCAAGTCCCCATCCTGATTTTTGGTCATAGTTCTTCTCTTTTTTTTAAATCCCTACCCAAGGATATGCTTTTATTGATTGAGTTGATTGAGAAAGAGAGAGGAAAGGGGGGAGGAAGGGAGGGAGAGAGGGAGGGAGGGAGGGAGAGAGAGAGAGAGAGAGAGAGAGAGAGAGAGAGAGAGAGAGAGATCGGTTGCCTCCCATACAGGCCCTGACTGGGGATAGATCCAGCAACCTGGGTATGTACACTGATGGGGAGTTGAATCCGCCAATGACCAGGGCTCATTGTAGTTCTTGTAAGAAAAGATGAAGCTGGCTACTTTATGTACTAACATAGGGCCTATCGAACTTTCTGAAAATGGGTAACGCATTCTCCCTGGCTTGATGGCATAGACTCAAGCCACATGTCCTCTGTGAATGGTTGTGGTTTGACAGGCTACAGAGTCAGAAATACTTGCCTGTGGAAGTCCCCAGATGGGCCCCAGAGACCTGCTATTGCCCAGTGCAGGGTCCAACCAGCCCTCCACTTCGGCGTTCCATGCTTGGGGCCAGCCTGAGGGGCTGGGAGAGACAATTTGGTTTATAGCGGCCGCTGTAGCTACCACTTCGATCTCGGCCAACCACCTCAGTCCTATTGCTCCCAACTGCCATCTGCACGTGGGGTTGGTTGTTAGAACCTCATTGGCTTGCTGGCAATCCTCTCCGTTCAGCTGTTGGAATTCCTTTTCTAGCCCAGCTCCCGAAGAAAGGACCCAGTAGAAAACCAACATTTGTTTCCTTAAGGAAAGATCTCACCAAGCTGAGCCTCCTCCTTTCCTCCCCTCCTCCTTTCTCTTTCTCCATCCCACCCTAACCACCAACCCCTGTACTTTGTAAGGAGCCTGTGCTGGGAGCCAGGACTGTGTCAACCAAGAAAATTCACTGTGGCCCAAAGCTGTTTTCCTTGCGGCTTCTTCAGTAGCAGGCATGCCGCCTTCACTGTTTACAGTCAGCAATTTTGAATGTGCTGACATGGAGAACAGTGACCACAGAGTCCATGCAAACCAGCAAGGAGGAGAAAACACACGCCGAAATGTCAGGGCGACACTAGGCTTCTCTCCTCCCGGCTTCCCCAAGGTCCACCCCTGAGGCCTCGGGATGGCGCACACAGACCCAGATGGCGGGGAATGCAGCAGCTCACCTCCTTCTGCTCTTTCTTGCCACCCCGGCTGCCTCCCAGTGTTTCTATTTTGGGGGCTGACGCATGCAGAGCCTGGAGGAGGGAGCCAGTCTCCCTACAATGCTAGGCTCCCTCCCTGCTGCTGCTGGTACTGGGGAGGGAGGCACGTCAGGCCTCTACTAGTACTTTCAGGCCATTTTACATACTTCGCCCTTTCCAACAGTTAACTTGTTAAGTCTTTTATATTGTTGATTTATTTGTATTCATTTTTTTTCCTCCAGTAACAAAGGAAAAGTTTTGCAAAGTAAAAGGATGCCAGAAAATTGCTGGGTAGCAAGTCTGAGTCTAATTGAGAAAGACAGAGACACTGAGAAAGAAAGGGGTGGGGGAGGGGGACAGAGAGGAATTCAAACTTGGGAAGGGTTATTATAAAATCTCTATAATGTTTTATAGGTAGACTGGGAATTGGGATTCTGAAATGCTTCTATAACAGGCTCTACATGGGCTAGATAATAGGGAAGTCATTTAGGTGGAAGAGGTCAAATAAGTAAAGCGATCAGGTAGGCAGTGGGTCTCTGTCCACAAACACCTGCAGTTTTGGGATCTGGGCTCAGCACTGGTAGAGGAAAAAAAAATCTGTGGCCTCTTATATAAAGTAGTGATTCTCAAACCCTCCCAGGCCTCCTCTGTGGTATAAAAACCCCTACCAAATCCCCTACTGTAGTTCCATGTGCCAGGAGTGGGGGAAAGATCCCACTTATTGTCATAAAAGAAGATCCAGGTGCATTTGGGGGTGAAAACTACGTCTGAGTGGCTAGCTCTCCACCATGGATGTGGAACCCCTTGACTTACATGGATTTGATACTGGTAAGTAGTTGTTTGGACAAGAACAACATTTCCCAGGTCTCTTTGCATCTAGATGGGGATAGATGACTTAGTTTCTAACAAAAGAATGTGGGCAGACATGATGCGTGCCATTTCCAGGGCTGACCCATAAAAACCTCCAGCGAGATTCCCCATGATCCTCCAGGCTCTCTCTCTTCCATCTGCCAGTTGGTTTCATCCAAGGAGGAACTTCAGGATGGAAGGAGCTGCTTGCTGGTCCAACCACTGCCCACACTGGGCTGTTGCACCAGGGAAATAAACTTACGCTGGTAAGCCATTGGGGACCTCAGAGTTTCAGTATCACAAAAGGTATTTTAACTGCACAAAACCAGTAAGTGATATCCGAGGAAACATATCGAGTTAATTAGATACCATGGCAAGGATGGTGAACATGGTAGAGATGGTAAACATGGAATGGCTGCCATTTTTTTAAAAAGCATGTGCCCATATACACACTTATATATCTTGGGATGTCCCAGAAACGTAAGAAAATGGTGACAGTGGTTGCCTTGGGAAACAGGAAGAGAGGGATGGAAAAGAGATTTATCTTTTAGTATACACTATGTTTAACCTTTTGAATTTTATACTTGGTGCATTTTTTACCCAGTCAAAAGTTACATTTAAAAAAACACAAATTCTGAAAGAATCCAGCTCTCGGACCACCTGGAGAATGCTTACAGACACTACGATTAGTCCCCAGGGCCTTCTTTGAAAACCAATGTACAAGGTGTTGACATTTAAAAATACATAAAACTGTACTTTGCCTGAAAACTCCAGGGATGGGGAGAAGTAGCTGCTATTCCCACAGAGCATCTGAATTCCTGGGGTTAACTTTCTCACCCTCTTAGAGACGTTCCTTCCCTCCCAGTGGTGACAGGAGGCTGAAATTTGAGAGGCGTCGTTCCTGCTGCTGGGTTGAGTTATTCCTAAGTGTGGGTATCGCAAGTCCCTCACAGGGCTTGGAAAAAGAAGGATCCCTGGGCATCTTTCCTAGAGATTTTGATTCCATAATTCTGAGGGGAAGCCTAGAAAACCATCTTGTTAGCAAGTGTCAGTTGACTTATGCCCACCCAAGCACACCTGGGAAACCCTGTTCTCATCAGCCCACATGAAATACAGGTAATAACATATCTGACTTCTGAAGCTCAAAGTATTGCTACGACTAAGAGGATGCCTGTGAACATGGCCGAACTTCTTACAAAATGACATCATAGCATACAAATGCCAATTATGATAACCTTTAATTTAGCATGTATGTTTGGGTTGCTGTTTTATGTTTTATAATTCATTTCATAAAAAATACTGAATTTTAAGAGACAGGCGTTGGAAAACATATCTGTGTTTCCAAGGGAAGCCTTGTAAGAATGTCCGCTGTGTTGCCGTGTGTTTAGCAGCGAAATCACAACCGTCTGATCCTCCACCTGTGACAAGTACGGCTGCTTCCAGAATGCACGGGCCTACCAGGAGGCACAGGGTATCTGCAGGGGAATCCCGTGGCTGGAAGAGAGGGCAGCTGAAACACAAGGATATCCGGGCAGCAGCTGGTTCTGTGGCAGGTTATCCCATGGAACTGGGAGCATGTGAGATTCACTTTGCTTGAGCAGTGTCTTCAGCAGCTGAGCTGGCTCTGGACCATTTATGTTCAGCTCACAGGTCCCATCCTTATCTCCGGATGTCCTCAAATTCTTTTGCACTGAAGGTCATACCTAAGCAGTCTATGTAACTTAAGAGTCAAACCAACTCATGTCCCTGGTTGCAATTTTTCTCTACATCAATTATCCAAACACAGAAGGTAAACTATGTAGATGCTTATTTCCTGAGAAGTAACCTGAGTGGTTAATAAAACTCGCTTAGAATGACTTGGGAAGTTTTCTAAAATAGCTTAGGAATTAACCTTGATATTTTTCTATGGAATAATTAGAAGTTTGTTTTTTTAATCTAAAAGTTTTCCTATAAAGCATACTGGGGAGATGAAGGAGAGGACCAGTAAACGTAAATCATAAATTTTCTGTTTACGTTTCAGAGAAAATTCTAATTTTTAAAAGATCTGGTACAATAAAAAAGTTAAATGTGTGAGACCATTTATTAATGTACCAGAGGCCCAGTGCATGAATTCGTGCCAAGTGGAGTCCCAAGTGGGGTGGGGTGGGGCTGGGACACGATCATCAGCTCTATTGATAGGTGGTAGGACGCCCATGCTGGCCTGGGATCCGGAACCATCCTGCTGACTTTCACACTGGTTGTCAGAAGCCACCTGGCGGCCACGTTTGTATCCTTTCTTCCTTGTAGAGTATCTAGGGAAGTAGCCACAATGCCGAGGCCAACTTCCAGGAGATGGGCAGCACTGTCAGGACTGTGCCAGCAGCACTGGTCCTTTGGTGCTTGCCCCATTCTCCAGAGATTGAACCTGCAGGACTACTGAGGGAGGGAGTGGCTGCTGCCAGGTTGGTAGGCCACAGGGCGGATCTCAGCTGAGCAGTGCTCCCACTGGGGCAGCACGATGACCACCAGGGGGCAGCTCCTGAGTTGAACATCTACCCCCTGGTGGTTAGTGTGCATCATAGCAACCAGTCGTTCTGGTTATTCAGTTTCTTAGGCTTTTACATATTTAGATTAACTAAAGCTCCACTGCACAAAGAGATTTGTGCAATAGGCCTTCCTTCCCTTGGCTTCCAGCACCAGTTTTCCTCCAGCACCTGAGACCCAAGCCTTCACTCCAGCAGGAGTCTGCCTTCTTCATCTTTGCTGCAGACTCCGCCCAGAGTCTGCTGTCTTCACTGCAGACTCAGGCCGGAGTCTGCCCACTTTGTCTTCGCTGTTTCGCTGCATACTCAGATCAGAGTCTGCCATATTCGTCTTCACTGCTTCACTGCAGACTCTGGCTGGAATCTGCCATCTTCGTCTTTGCTGCAGACTCTGGCCAGAGTCTGCCATCTTTGTCTTTGCTGCGGCTGAATGCTGCTCTTGTAGATCCCTTCACTTCCCCACCCCTGGCTTCCCTCTCATAGCAAGTGTCCTTTCCTGCCTGGCCACTCCATACCTGGAGCAGCTAGGTGGCACCATCTTTATCCTTCTAATTTGCACACTAACTCCTGATTGGCTGGTGGGCATAGCAGAGTGATAGTCAATTTGATACGTTTCTCTTCTATTAGTGTAGATAGCTGATGGAAGGAATCCTTTCCTACTGTATTTGCATATAAAAGTCATCATGATGTGCAGTCTGCATACCTTTTACTTTATTGGTTAATTATACCTCGATGAAGCTGAACTAAAACAAATAGGGAAAGGTCATCATGACCTATTGTGATGACAAATTGTTTTGTGTTTTTTTTTTTTTGGCAACTACTATATACATCAGGTGCTAGTTAAACTTGTTTTCTCTCTTTTCAAACCAATGAAATAATATTTATTATGAGGTGTGCTTAATTCCAAATGGGTCCCCTGTCCGGCACACCACTTTCAGGGGACCACCCAAAAGCCTGCAAGGGAGACTTTGGGTCTCATCAAAGCTGGTTCTCTTTCTTTTTGAGTGCCCGGGGAAGACCTCCCAGGCTCCCATGTGGTTAGTTTGGGACCCAGCAACCAGTCTGGCCAGAGGGCTTCGAGCAGAGAAAGAGCAGGTGTGCCTTCTCCCACATACTCTCCTGCTGCTGCAGTGAACCTGGAGGTCCCAGGTGGAGATGACAATGTCATTAGATGGAGGAGCATGTCATCCTGAGTCCCTGAGTGACTGGGTGGAGGAGAGCTGCCTGGCCTTTCTCCTCTGACTCTAGTTGGAAATGTAGCAGGAACAACATTCACTGTGTTCAGCCAGTGAAATTGGGTAGGGTTGGGAGTGGGGTGCAATTTGTTCCTATAGCATAAATTGCCTTTTTTAAATTATTACTTTTAATTATTTGTTTATATATTTTTATTTTATCTTGTTAATCCTCACCCAAGGATATTATTGTTTCCCATTAATTTTTAGAGAGAATAGAAGGGAGGAGGAGAGACACAGAGAGAGAAACATTGATGTGAGAGAAACACATCGCTTGGTTGCCTCCCACATGTGCCCGACCAAGCCAGGGATTGAGCCTGCAACCGTAGGACATGCCCTTGATGGGAACTGAACCCACAACCTTTAAGTCTGTGAGCCAATGCTCGAACCATTGAGCAACCCAGCCAGGGCTGATTTTTTTATCCATCACTATTTGTCCCCTCTATACACTCTTCCACCTCTACCTACTCCTTTTCCCCCTACAATATGTCCTTTTCTGATTAATAAAAGCTACTGGTCTCAAATCTCTGCGTTTCCATCAGGGACACTGGACTTCAGGTCTGTATAACTGGGAGACAAGTAACCTCAGCTTCTTGGGCTTCTTTTTGTTTTTAAATATAAAATGGGAATAACTTTAGGCAAGTCTACCATTAAGGGGTCTGTGAGCACCTGGTGCATTTTCCTGAGAGTAATTTGGAATCTGTACATCACAGACCTGGATGTGAAGTCCCAGCACTGCTGCTGTGGATATGTCGGATAGTCTGGGGGCTAAACTTGATGGCTTATTTGGGTCGGTTCTTAGAATTCATTGCTTCATCATGCTTAAAAAGCCAAGCAATACATTCCAGTGATTGAGCAGGATCAGAAGAAGTCAAATTCTGATACTGCTTGCAGAATAATTTATCTTAAAAGTGTCAGGGCTAGCTGAATGGCTTCAGAAGCCTCACTTCCAGCAAGCAAACTCAACTATTTGCCTCTGGCATAAAAAGAAAGGAAAAATAGAGGCCCAAAAGAAAGGCTTGGCCCAAAGCCCTCAGTCCTCCCACAGTCTGTTGGAGGGAGAGAAGGAGAGACAGCACGGGAGGGACAGAGAGATCAGACATTCCAGCGTCCACCCGCACAAGAACAGAGAGTGAGCAGGGCACATCGAGGAGGGCAGCACAAATTTCTTCACCAAGGAAAGGAAAGACAGAAGAGATGGCCTCTGCACAGACAAGATGTGCAAGCAGGACAGGAGACTGCGTCCCCTGCTGTCCCGGGCAGAGGGCTAAGGCACCCTGTGTCTAACCCGGGAGAAGGGCTTACTGACCCTGTGAGCAGATGACACTGACCCACAGACCGATGCACGGAGGGCCATTTCAGCCCGCTGCCTGGCTATCACATAATAACGGCTGACGTTTTGGGAGCACTTGGTAAATACCAAGCACTGACATTTCAGTCTCCGTGGCTGAGGAGCCTGCTTGCGGTCACACAACTGGAATATGGCAGAACCAGGAGCTAAACCCAGACAGTCCAGCTCCAGATGCTGTGGTCTTAACCACTGCGTTGATGAGGGAAGACTAGAAAAAGGGAAAGAAAATGGGGGGGTGGGGTGGGGAGATCTTGTTGCCGGCCACCTGCCTTGTAGTGGGCTTCAGACACATTAACACAGCCCTAAGGCTATTCTTACCTTATTACAGCTGAAGTATAGATTCAGAGAAGTCAATGAACTTGCCCAAAATCACACAGCCCCAAAGTGGCAAGGTAGGAATCAAATCCAACCTGACTCTGTCAGATTAAAGTGGGAAAGTTTATAGCTGAAAAATATGCAAGACTTTGGGGGAAGAAACTCCGATACATTAAAAAGGTAATGGAAATACAGTCTATGGGAGGTAGAAGGGAACATTTCTGGGTTCTGAGAAATATAACAGATTTAGATATACTAGTAGGATAACACCTACCAATAGAGTTCTCTTTATCACAGAGCCTTTTTGTCCTCAGAGTAAAAAAGATGGTGAACCCAGTGTTTGGACCAAAGAAAGATAGTCATGCATATAACTCAAACCTTAACTTAAAAAACAAGGAAACAAATAAAAAGCAAAAACTCAGCAAATAGAGAGTTATTATGAAAGTAGTCAACTGCCTTTTTTTTTCTGTCTTTATATACAAATTGTTATCATCATATACTTCCACTCATGAATCACTGAATAACTCTTAGTTGTTTTGTTATTGTTATTTTGCATCATTTGCTAATCCACAGCTAAGACGTCCTCCCCACCTTAAGTGAGAGAGGTGCAAGGCAATTATGACACAGGAGCAAAAGAAGCTCATTAACATGCCCGTGACTGACACGGAAGATCATTAATTAGGCATTCTGAGCATAAGTATATATGTATAAATTAGCATCTATTCTCCATTTAAACTGTAAAAGATTTTTCATATCTGAATATTAACTATGTTGGAAAATTACTAAGTT
The DNA here is from genome assembly GCA_004026805.1 of Lasiurus borealis. Taxonomy (NCBI): domain Eukaryota; kingdom Metazoa; phylum Chordata; class Mammalia; order Chiroptera; family Vespertilionidae; genus Lasiurus; species Lasiurus borealis. The sequence goes on along the minus strand of PVJN01029047.1, from coordinate 4,484 downwards.
TTCCTGAGTGAATTCCACAAACAATACCATCCCTGATATAAAAAAAAAAAGAAAAAAAAAAGAAAAAATTCTATGAGCAGAACCGGATATAGTGGAAGGAGTCAAATGATGTTATCTTCATCGATCAGTGTCCTCGTTTCCTGTTTTTGTATTTCTGACCACGCCACCTGTTGTGTGTGGGAGCCTGGTGTGTGTGTGTGGACCCTTTTCTGGTGAGAAAGCCGAGCTCTGGCACTTCCACTGGCAGCCTAAAGTGGCTGTGCCCATGTCTGTATTCTGGCACTGTTCACTCACTGATTCTTTCAATGCATATGTATTGGCTGTAATCTAGGTACCAAAGGCAATGTGGAGAATACATAAATGAATATGCGGAGTTTCTACTCTCTAGGACTTCCTAGTCTAGCAGGAAAGATGAGACATAAAGTGTATACGTAAAGCTACAATGTAAGGTAGCAAATTGCACTACCAAAGAGGGCCAATCCTACTCAGGAGAAGATAAGACTTCATCTGTCAGCAAGAAGACTGGGGGTGCTTATGGAAGAAGTGGCATTTAAGTACGACATAGAGGAGGAGTAGAAGAAACCAGATCTGGCAACCTTGGGGGCATGTCAAGAGAGTCACCGCATGGAAATTCCAGAGCCAAAGCAATGTCTACCTTCACATTCAAGTCTTGAATTGTGTTACTTCTGTTGCCAACAGAGCTCCTCCTCCATTTTTTTTTTCAGTATATCTAAAGTACCTACCCCTTTGGGGGGTCTGGAAAACTACTAGTATCAGGACCACAAAGATAATAATGCTCTATTGTCCTTCACATAAATGCCAATGATACTAATTATCTGCAAAGCTGTGCCTGCATTGTTTTCCTTGCATGGTGTTGGCTTCCTGCCAGCACATCCATTGTCCTGTTGATTTCTCCGGGGACCGGTGGCACACTTCTGTAAGATGGCCATCCTGGACAAGAACTGAAATTCGCAGCTTTTAGAACTTTTTTTTTCTAGTGGAGCTGACAAGTCCATGTGAGGACCAAACTAAGGAGTTTAGTGTTTGGGTCACCAGACTATGATATCTCTACTCTTCAACCACACGAGATTCACTGGTATGTATTCCCAGTAGAAGAGCTAAAGCATTTTAATAAAAAGGCAGTTGACTTACAGCTGGATAGCTAATAAGTAGAGTAAAATCTTGGCCTCCACAGCTCTTAACATCCCCTGTATGAACCATAGATGGGTGTATTCATCAAGAACAGGAAAGTGCAGAGCATGCACTGTTCCTAGCTGTCTTGAGACCATGGGCACTCAGGCTGTGGGGCTGCTTTCAGGCTGAAATCATTCTCAGGGCCTCCACAGTCCAGCAGTCCCTGAAACGCCTTGGACAGGATGTAAGATATCTCCATATTGGCCACTGCTCTATGGCAGGAAGGAAGGCTCCAATCATGGAATTAAAAACTAAGAGGCCAGCAGTGGTTTTCATGAGTAGGTGAGCCTTTTCGGCCTCAGCTACTGGCAGGCACTGCAGTTTCGTAGGCCCTCTAGGTCCTGGAGGAAATGAACAAGATATCCATAATGGACTAATCTGGGGAAAAATTGGTAGTTATTGAAGAAAGAACTACTGAGGATTATGACTGCTGATTTCTTCCAGGGTCCTAGCTCAATATAAATCTGTCTTTTATTTATGGGGCAGATTTATACAGAGCAAATATAAATATTCCATTTTTTCTAACGGAAGTAGAACTTTTAAAGGCAACTAATTGCCATGATTAAAATGGTGAGAAAATTATTGAGTCACAGACCATTTTAATGGATAATAATTAATTAATTGAAAAACCATTCATTAAGATCATGTTGTACTTCCTACCCCATGCCTGTAGTGGACACAACCAAAATGAAAAATAAAGAGTATTATTCAGTTAGAGAGAACCACAGAGATCCAAGTGCATCCTTGTGCTATACCCTCAGAGGAAGAGAAACATCACAGTGGTCCTAGGTCATTTTAAGAGTCCTACATTGGGGAAGGAAGATAAGAAATTGGGGCCTACAGACAAGGAGGGAGCTACATGGTAAAATACACAGCTTGACTCTTGGAAGTACACATACAGAGAAGAAGAATCTCAACAAAAATTTCTCAAATTTTATCATGTCAAAGAAGGGATATAATTATGTTTGTCTTGTGTGCATCTACTAGTACTAAAGTGCATCTGTTTTTAGAGATGATTAGCTGCATTTGCCCCTCCTCCCTCACTACCTTCTAAAATTGGACAAAGCTCTAACTTAGATGGATAGCTAAGTTGGTTAGAGTGTCATCCCAATACACCCAGGTTGTAGGTTTGATCCCTGGTCAGGGCACATATAAGAATCAACCAATGAATGCATGAGTAAATGGAACAACATATAGATGTTTCTCTCTCTCTTCTCGTGCCTCTCTCTCTAAAATCAATCAGCCAATAAGTAATTCAAATTGGACAAAACTCTTCCCCATGGAGGTCAGACAAAGGCCGAATCCTGAATTTTTGTGCTTAAGTGCCACTGCTCTACTAAATGTAGTTTGGTAAAGCTTCACAGAAAGATGTTCTGAGCCCAACCTATGGAGACACTTCCCAATTTAAGCTACGGAATGAAAATTACAGGGCAGGCACAGAGGCAAGTTTAAAATTAGGACAAACTTGACTTTGGGTATCTTAAGCCTCAAAGAGTTAGTAGATGAGGCAGTGAAAATGAAAAAAAAATTAACAGTAGGAACTCGCAAAGCAAAATCCCCAGCCTTCTGTTGCTTCCTGTGGTCCTTCTGACATACTCAGCTTTGTGCTCATCTGAAAATCAGCAGCAAAGAGCTTCCTTAGCCCCTTAACAGATTCACAGGAGCTGTAGCCTGTCAGGACCTGTAAGGATAATCTGGAGGCCAAGAGTTTGGGATGATCCTGGTTGGGGAAAAAAGGCAAGGAAAAGAAATGGGGGAGACTCATACCCAGCCCAAATCTTTTTACTCAGGTCCTCACTGCTCATTCCACGAGTTCCCCAGGAGTGACGGAGGATGTCGTTTCTGTGGGACATATGGAGCCTCCTCAGTATGCCTGTCATTACATCCAGTCCTGCAAGCTATCTGTCACCTCCCGATGATCCCCGCCAGCTAGCAGTGACCACACTCCCTAAGCGGTGGTCTCCGGGGGAGTGAGTGGAGGCCAGTAAGGTCTGCTTACTTCTTGCCTCTGAAATTTCACCTTCCTGTTTCTGAAAGTTGAGAGCACGCCATCTATATTTACCTTTTTTTGAGACTGTTTTGATGGGGTGCTATGTTTGTAAAGAGTATGAATTCCTCCGAGGAATTCAATGATTACTAAATAGGGAAGGAATTATTCTTTCAATTCCACAAAAAGGGTTCTTTTCACTTGTGCATCTGTTTTCAGAAAGCTCAAGGATATATATATATATATATATATATATATATATATATATATATATATATATATACCAACTACCAACAGACAAATATCCATTAGAATATCCTGAAGCAGGTACTGAGTATCTAAATGAGGGAGGAACCAGTCAGACTCCATTGTCCTTGCAAGGTCCCATGGAGGCCCCTTTTTCAAAATCATGTTAGTCAGATTCACTTCCTGCTCTGGCTTCCTGAAGGGAGAGTCTTATATGTCCTTTAATTTCTGGTTCTACATTCCTAAGAGTCAGAGACAATAAAATGTGGAAGAATGGTTGGTTTCATGTGTGACTCTGACTTATGGTCTGAAAGGTACAAAGTATATATCTGTGACCTGATTCATCAAGCAACCTTAGAAGTCAGACAGAGTCAAACCACTGACCTAAGGTGGTCATGTTAAACCCATAACTTTCTTAGTCCACCAAGTGTTCATAAATCAAAGCATTCTATCAGCGGACCTTTCCCAACAGGTGTTGTCTTGTAGGCTACAAAAGTCATTTTGTCAAAGCAATTTCAGCTCAAGTTAGAGAATAACTATTTCTACAACTTGATCTCATTGAAATAGTTGGTGCCTGCTGATATGTTCAAACAAAGTCACCAGATCTTGATTATGTTCTGGCAATTAAAGCTATTAAGTCAGTAGATAGACAGCAGGTTATTTCATTGGTGGTTGAAAAAGCCAGCTTTCTTTTCTCCCCTTTTATGTGACAGCACTGTAATTAGCCTTAATCAAATACTATTTGTGTTAGGTGCTGTAACTCTGCTTCCTTAGCCAGGAAACACTGCCAATCTAGTAAAAGGGGAAATACAGCTCTGGTCAGAAACCAAGAAAGATGGGCTTGAGGTCTATGGAAACCTTCTGTGCTGTCTCCACACCTTTTCTGTAAACCGTGAATTGTTCTAAAATTAAAAAAAATAATTTTTAAAAAGCAAGAAAGAGGAAAAAAGAGGAATGTGAAAGAGAAATGCTGTTTAATGTGAGACTTTGATTTCAGCAGCTTACAGGTAAAAGCCAGCTTTAAAAACAAATACAGTTGACCCTGGATCATCAGGGG
>PVJN01029046.1:0-26920 GCA_004026805.1 Lasiurus borealis | reverse complement strand
ACTAGTCAGAAAAAATTAGTGATTCAAAATAAGAGTTTAAAGTCAGAAAAGATTCCCTGGAGAGTAATCCAGTTTTTGCTGTTTGGGCAAGAATGAATTCAACATGAATGCTAGGGCAAGACATAAACCCAACTCTTCTTACACTCTAGAGAGAAATGTCCAGAACAGACTGGCCATAGTCCATTCTTGGGGAGGAGGAGGCAGGACTGTTTCTGAGTGAGGTGGGTACTCCTAGACCTTCTGATCTAAGTGTCCATGTAGATTCTCCACACTAATTATAAGGGTCTCAATTTTATATGCAGGTAGTTCAGGATACAGGTCTGAGATCCCTGAAGCCTCAGTCCCCATTCGGACTCAGTGTGGAGCAGACTGACATTTATAGAACTGCCTGACTTACTGAGCAGTACTGGGTCAGGCTGAAAGCCAAATCAATAAATAGCAATAGTATCTTGCTCTGCTGTTCTCCCGACTATGAAGTGACTCATGATTTGCCCCACATGGCCACCCTCCCTTATTCCTTGATCCATCTTCTCTACTTCCCTTTTTATTTGTAAATCAAGATAAATAATCTGTTATTAAATTAAGGGTCAAATAAAAACAAAAATAAAAGATTGCAACCCAAGAGTGAATAAAAGAAGTTAAAACACCGTGAAGATTAAAGGAGAAAAGGGACTTGTTATCTCGTGTCCAAGCTGTTAAGGCAAGCTTGAGGGTCTCAAAAAAGAGGGGACTCTGAAAGAAGAAAGAGGAAAGCTGAGGTTCTAGCATCTCTGCTGCTGCTTACACCCCATAAATAAAGTTTTAGATACCTTTATGATCATCAGAGAACATGACATTAACACAGGCTGCACCTAAAATTCCTCAGTGGTGCTATCTGCAAGATATCCGTAAACCAATTTGTGAAGAATACAAACTAGACAGAAAACACAGAAGAGTAGATGAGGATAAACCTCCACCACATATCTCTTATTTCTCAAGTAATTATAAATATACCCACTGCATTCTGGTTGCAGGGCTTTAAAAAACAGATATCCTTATCTGTTAGAGATACTTTTTCATAATAAAAGATAAGAGGAGGCCGTGTTTGAGTTTGAAGAACAATGACATTCTTGAAATTACCTGTAGAGTAAAAACTGTAACAAATTACAACAGAGCTCCCTTAGCTTGCCTGCAGACACCGCACGCCTTTGGAGAGTGGGAGAGGAAATGCTTAAAAGACTTATACAAGTAGAGGAGTACAGAGAGCTTAGAGGAAGCACAGGGAAAATCACTCACGAGAAGAGAAAGTGCCACAATAAATGCCAAAATGCTGAATAGGACTTGGTAGTTTATAACCCTGTCTAACATGACTTGGCTTGTGGGAAGGGCTTGAAAATGAGGGTTTCACAAACTCCCAGCCAGGCAGGTCAGATGTCAGTAAGCATCCTTAACCATGTCTTCACCCCTGTCCGAATCCCAATTGTCAAGTATCGTGGATTTTGCCACCTAAAAGTTCTCCATTGCATTTCCTTCTCTCCAGCCTCATTGTTACTGCCCTTGTTCAAGCCGCTATCCTCTCTCCTGTGGACAATAACAAAGACCTCTCAACTTACATTACCTTTCATCTAAATAGCTGTCCTCTCTCCCCTCTGCCCTTATATCTAACTTTCATATATTTTTAAAAAATCTTTATTGTTGAAAGTATTACATGTGTCCCCTTCCACCACCACCCCGTCGCCCCCATGGACCCCTTCTAGCCTGCCCCTGGCCTTTACCACCCTATTGTCTTTGTCCATGGGTTATGCTTATTTACACACGAGTTCTTTGGTTGATCTCTTCCTACCCACCCAACCCCACCTTCCCTCTGAGATTCGACAGTCTGTTCCATGCTTCTATGTCTTTGGATCTATTTTGTTCATCAGTTTATTTTGTTCATTAGATTCCACATATGAGTGAGATCATGTGATACTTGTCTTTCTCTAGGCTAGCTTATTTTGCTTAGCATGATACTCTCCAGGTCTGTCCATGCTGTGTCAAAGGATAAGAGATCTTTCTTTTTTACTGCTGCCAGGTATTCCATGGTGTAAATGTACCACAGCTTTTTTTATCCACTCATCTACTGATGGGCACTTGGGCTGTTTCCAGATCTGAGTTATTGTAAATTGTGCTGCTATGAACAGAGGGGAACATACATTCTTTCTGATTGGTGTTTGGGTTTCTTTGGATGTATTTATAGAAGTGAGATCACTGGCTCAAATGGGAGTTCCATTTTAAATTTTTTGAGGAAACTCCATACTGTTTTCCATAATGGCTGCACCAGTCTGCATTCCCACCAGCAGTGTACTAGTGTTTCCTTTTCTCCACATCCTCGCCAGCACGTGTCATTTGTTGATTTGTTGATGATAGCCATTCCGACAGGTGTGAGGTAAATAACTCATTATTGTTTTAATTTGCATCTCTCTGATGATCAGTGACTTTGAGCATTTTTTCATATGTCTCTTGGCCATCTGTATGTCTGCTTTGGAGAAGTGTCTATTGCCCATTTTTTAATTGGATTATTTCTCTTGCTTTTGTTAAATTGTATGAGTTCCTTATATATTTATATATTAACCCTTTATCAGATGTATCATTGCCAAATATGTTCTCCCATACAGTGGGCTCCCTTTTCATTTTGTTAATGGTTTCTTTTGCTGTGCAGAAGCTTTTTATTTTGATGCAGCTCCATTTGTTTATTTTCTCCTTATTTTCCTTGCCCTAGGAGAAGTATCGGTAAACATATTGCTATAAGAGATGTCTGAAATTTCGCTGCCTATGATTTCTTCTAGCATTTTTATGGTTTTACAACTTTAAGTCTTTTATCCATTTTGAGTTCAGTCTTGTATATGGTTTAAGTCTTTTATCCGTTTTGAGTTCAGTCTTGTCAGTCTTGTATATGGTTTAAATTGGTGGGCTAGTTTCAATTTTTTTGCATGTATCTGTCCAGTTTTTCAAACACCATTTATTGAAGAGATTTTTTTTACTCCATTGTATGTTCTTGCCTCCTTTGTCAAAGATTAATTGACTGTAATGGCTTGGGTCAATTTCTGGGGTCCTATTCCATTGATCTATATGCCTGATCTTCTGCCAGTACTAGGCTGTCAGGGTTTTTTGTTTCTTTGTTTGTTATTGTTTTTTTAAATCCTCACCCAAGGATATTTTTTCCCATTGAATTTTAGAGAGAGTGAAAGAGAGAGGAAAAGACAGAGAGAAACATTGATGTTAGAGAAACACATCGATTGGTTGCCTCCTGCATGAGCCCTGACCAGGTACGTGTCTTTGATTGGAATTGAACCTGGTACCCTTTAGTCTGTAGGTCTACACTCTATCCATTGAGCTAAACCAGCTAGGGTGTACCAGACTGTTTCCATTACAGTATCTTTGTAGTATAACTTGATATCTGGTATTGTGATCTCTCTAAATTTGTTCTTTCTTGAGAATGCTAGTTATTCAGGGTCTTTTTGGGTTCCATACACATTTTGGAGTGTTTGTTCCAGATCTGTGAAATATGCCATTGGTATTTTTTAAAGGATTGCATTGAATCTGTAGATTGCTTTGGGTATTATAGCCATTTTAATTATTTTAATTCTACAAATCCATGAACATGCCAAAATATGTATCTTCAAGAGAATCATATAATTTTAATTTAATATGATCATTGAATGTCTAGTGTTCTCAGAAAAAAACTCAAGGTGAAGAAAGTAATGAAGTCAATACTGGGACTACACACACTCAATCTGCGTGTGTTGTGGTTTTCAATAAACACTAAAATGACTCTTGCAAAACCTAACCAGTGTAAAAATGTTTAATTCCTCATTTTTCTCATTAAGTAATTATGTAAAATATCTTATAAAAAGAGAATCTCCTATAGTTACCTTTTATAAATAAGAAGAAAAAAATTTCTGACAAATTGTAGGTAATTCAAACATCACAATTTAATCACCTTATGTCACTCCCTTCCTCTCTCTCTTATAAATCTAGATAAGGAATTGTGGAATTGACTTTATGCATCACTTTCTCCTCCCCATCTTCTTTGTCTTATTTATTTTGAAACTTAATAATTGGGCTGGAGGAGGCACAGCAGAGAAAGATTACCACATGCCTGTAAGTGTGAATCTTGGAAGGCGTAAAACTGGATAAAAGCCAACACACACACACACACACACACACACACACACACACACACACATCAAAGGCAGGAAAAGAGGATAATAAGAGAAAAAAATTATTTATAAACTTGAATAGAACAGCTGATCTTATGCAACTAATCTTATCTAATAAAAGAGTAATGTGCAAATTGACCATCACTCCAACACACAAGATGGCTGCCCCCATTTGGTCAAAGATGGCTACCACAAGATGGCCAGCAGGGGAGGGCAGTTGGAGGGACCAGGCCTGCAAGGGAGGGCAGTTGTGGGCAATCAAGCCAGTAGGGGAGGGCAGTTAGGAGTGACCAGGCTGGTAGAGGAGGGAAGTTGAGGGTAACTGGGCCTGCAGGGAAGGGCAGTTGGGGGAGGGAGGACCAGGCCTGCAGGGGAGGAAAGTTAGGGGTGACCAGACCTGCAGGGAAGGGTAGTTAGAGGCAATCAGGCTGGCAGGGGAACAGTTAGGCATCAATTAGGCTAGCAGGGGAGTGGTTAGGGGATGATCAGGCTGGCAGGCAGAAGTGGTTAGGGTCAATTGGGAAGGCAGGCAGGCAAGTAGTTAGGAGGCAGCAGTCCTGGATTGTGAGAGGGATGTTCAACTGCCCATTTAGGCCTGATCCAATAGAACATCCCTTGAAGGGTCCCAGATTGAAGAGGGTGCAGGCTGGGCTGAGGGACACACATCACCCTGTGTCTGAATTTCATGCACTGTGCCTCTAGTACAGTGGCACCTCGAGATACGAGTGCCCTAACATACGAGATTTTTTGAGATACCAGCAATTTTTGCTTTGAAATATGAGCAACATTTGAGATAGGAGTAATCTCACGGATTGGCCGGCTGCACACGACCCACCAGTTTACCGAAACTCGAGCGTCTCATAATTTCCCACTCCTCAAGGTTACGGAACTAATTAAACTCGTATCTCGAGGTACCACTGTAATTAAATAATTCTATATTTCTATGTTCCTCTATTCACCCGTTTTTTTTTTCTTTTACTGCACTGAAAATGAAATATACACCTATTTTAAAAGATTTTATTTATTTATTTAATTTATTTTGTTAATCCTTGCCAGAAGATAAGTTTTCCAAAGAGTGAAAGAGAACGAGGAGAGAGAGAGAGATAGAGAGTGGGCGAGAGAGTGGAAGGGGAGGGGAGGGGAGGGGAGAGAGAGAGAAAGAGAGAGAGAGAGAGAGAGAGAGAGAGAGAGAGAGAGAAACATCCATGTTAGAGAGACACATCAATTGGTTGCCTCCCACACGCCCCCTGATGGGGTCCAGGGATTGAAACTGCAATATGCCCTTCACCAGGAATCAAACCTGTAGCCCTTTGCATGTGTGGGCCACTGAGCCACACCAGCCAGGGCAAAAGATTACATTTTTTAAAGCTATGCTAAACACAACTGTGTGACTATATAGTTAGCATATGGGTAAATGCTTTAATCTAAAATATCTCTGAATACCTAAAGACAGGTTAATTTTCAGGCTCTAAAGAGTGAAAATAAAAATGACTGGAACCCATAGACCAAAAGAGAAATGGCAGAAAATACTGGCTTCCTGGTACGTAGCCTCAGCATTTGATCAGCACTTTCTCACCCAAAGGAGCATTTTAAAAATTAATAAGTGATGCCTGGGAGGGGGGAGGGGGGAAAGCAATGGAAAGATATGTATATATGTAACGCAATAAAAAAAATAAAAATAAATAAATTTAAAAAAATAAGTGATGCATATTAAGAGGCCATTTCAACACTTCTAAATGATTTCAATTCTTCTGGGTGATTCATAGTTATTGGTCAAATGTAATTGATTACCATCTAAGAAGTATAATTCAGCATTAAAATATTAATTTTTAACTTTTACAGTGGTACCTCAAGATATGAGTGCCCTAACATACGAGATTTTTGAGATACAAGCGATTTTTGCTTTGAAATACGAGCAACATTTGAGATAGGAGTAATCGCGCGGATTGGCCAGCTGCATACGACCCACCAGTTTACTGAGACTCGAGCGTCTCATAGTTTCCCACGCCTCAAGGTTACGGAACGAATTAAACTCGTATCTCGAGGTACCACTGTATTTTAATAGCCTTTGCTCTATCACATTGTCAAAGACCCTTTGAAAGCCTTACTAAATCATATTTTTGGATAAAGTTTTGTGTAAATGCATGTTTAATCCTTAAATGAGCTGCAATACTTACTAGTAAATTATGGTTTATTATTAGAGGAACCTTTTGGCTTTTTTTCCTAGTAGGTTACATGTGTCTAAATGTTGTTTTTTTTTGTATGTGTGTGTGTTTTAATATATACATATTTCTTTATTGATTTCAGAGAGGAAGGGAGAAGGAGAGATAGAAATATAAATTATGAGAATCATTGATCGGCTGCCTCCTACACATCCTCAGGGCCTTTTACTGGGTAGCAAGCCCGCAACCCAGGCATGTCCCCTTGGCCAGAATGGAACCTGGGACCGTTCAGTCCACAGGCTGATGCTCTATCCACTGAGCCAAGACAGCTAGGACGTGTCTAAATGTTTGTTACCTTTTTGTTACTGTAGGGTTACAATCTTGTCCTAAATGGAACTGGCTGACCTCTCTGTGATCTTTGTTTTGAAGGATAGTGTTTGTTCTTTTTATTTTATAACTATTTTTAAAAAACATATTTTATTGATTTTTTACAGAGAAGAAGGGAGATAGAAAGTCAGAAACATCGATGAGAGAGAGACATCGATCAGCCTCCTCTTGCACGCCCCACAGTGGAGATATGCCCGCAAGCAAGGTACATGCCCCCAACCGGAATCGAACCCGGGACCTTTCAGTCTGCAAGCCTACGCTCTATCCGCTGAGCCAAACCGGTCTTGGCCATGTTTGTTCTTTTTAATTCATTATACAATTGAATATAGTAGTAAGCACATTTCTTAAGAACTTCTTAGAACCTTGATACCCAGGGTCCGGAATTGGGAGAAACTGACATTGCTTAACACTAATGCCCCTAAAGAAGGTTTCTTACATTTTTCCCTTAAGTACCATTACATTGTCCAAACAAAATGAAATATCGTCAAAATAATTTGAAAACAATTTTCCCTCACTAAGTCATATTGTCAGTTAACCATTTAAAGCAGCAGTTCTCCATTTCTATTCTTCGTTTTTGTAAAACTAGAATCATATGCTAAAGTCTATAGCACTGTTTGATCTGGCACCCTCTATAGCACCCACCAGTTTATATAACACTTTAACACTCTCCTATTAGTCATGTTAGAACTTCTTGGAAAGAAGCTTACAGACTCATGGGAGACAGCTTCAAGTTTGCCATGGCCTATGGAATTGTCAGCTATCACTTGTGCTATCTTCCACTTGTGGAATAAATCCTTTTACCTCAATAAGTTTCTTTCTTCAAATTTTTTTTCCTAGTTTAGCCCCAGGTTTTCATAAGTCTCAGGGATTTTGAACTCTCAGGAAACTTTATATGGAGCTTCCAGGGTTTAACATCTACCCATTCCTAGTTCATTGGTTCCCTTTTAAAATGTTACCTTCCATGACTTACTAATAGTTAACCAGATTTTATCCTAGTTCAATACAGGTATAACACGTGATTCTGTTTTTTTCTACTGTAACAATACATTGATATGCTTAATGTTGTTGTACCTTGCTCATAGTAGCTACTTTATGACTTCCTATGTATACCTCAAGGCCAGGTCTAGGAAATTTACCTTTCTCATGATTTTTTAAAGTACTAATTGAACACGTAATTGTTTATAATATCCAGTTTCTTACCTCATGTTTTCCATTCTGGTAAAATATGCTACCCACTATTTTTGAGTAACTTAAGTTCCTGATTGTTAAGTACCTGGTATAACTTTTCACACTTTCCCAATTTTCATGGTTAGACTATATAATATTTCTATATGCAGAACACCTTTATAGGTTTACACTTTTACCATATTGTATTTCATCTTTCTCCAAGTAAAATGTCAACCTATACCTATTTATCCTAGGAATTGATCTTGTCTCGATCGAGATTGTGACATATATAGTTTATTTAATTTGTGCTTAATTTTCCATTTTAATTCTTTATCAAAATGACTTAATTATCTTACCTGAATTCCATAATTGGTGATATGATAACACTCAGATAGAGAAAGCTCCTTTAATTTTTTATGTTTGGCAAGTGTTGACAAACCCTAAAAATGTTTAATGTAAAGATTATTTTGTGGTTATAGTTTAGATAGAAGATATATTTCTAATAAGATAGCCATTCACACAAAAAGATTTAGCTCCTGTCTTATATTTCTTTACACTCAGCAAATCATAAAATAACTTCACTTAGGCAACATCATTAAATAAAAATTTCAGATGATCTCTATCTAATGTTTTTGCAAAAAGTGTCACAATACCCCAGGACCAGAAAATTCCTTATCTTGTTACCAGTTTCCAAGTAAATGTTATCTAAATCAATATAAACAAATCTTAAAGACCCCTAAATTTAAACCTTTATTTTGAAGATATTTAATGTGGCTAATGAATCTGTTTTTCAATAAATTCTTACTTATGTCTCACCTAAAAATCTTTAGCTGATTTTATTATGCTTAATTGCTTAAAAAGAGGGAACAGATCATTATATAAAGGCCTGTGAACAGATAAACATTAATCAATAGCCCACTTCTTTTTCAGTTCAAAAGCTTTCTTTCTTCTTATTAAAAAAACCACACACACACACAAAAAAAACAAACAAACAGATTGCCCTTTTCAGTTTAAATTTAATTATAGTTTATATATAATACTAGAGGCCCAATGCACGAAGATTTGTGTAAGAATGGGCATTCCTTCCCCTGGCTGTCGGCACTGCCTTTGCTCCAGCTGGAGCCGCCGTTCTGCCTTCCCACGATGCCCAGAGGCACGGAGCTGTTGGGGTGGTGCAGGATGTCTGCATTGTCACAGTGAGGACAATGCAAGCGCCCTGCCCTGCCCCCAGCTGCTGATGCCTGTGTATGCAAATTAACGCACAAAGATTGTGCGTTAATTTGCATACTCCTTATTGGCTGGTGGAAGTCACAAAGGTATGGTCAATTTGCATCTTTCTCTTTTATTGGTGTAGATTAGTTTCTTGTGTAAATATAGCGATTCAACCTTCATATACCTTACAATGTGATCACCACTCTAAGTCGTAATCATCTATTACTGTGCAAACTTACCATAATGTTATTGAGAATATTTATTCCCCTTCAGTTTTTCACCCATCCCCACACCCACACCACTTTGGTAATCATAGGTTTTAATTGCTGCTTCTATGATTCTGTTTTTGTTTCATTTGTTCATTTTATGTTTGTTTAAGATTCCATGTTTAAGTGAAGCCATATGGTATTTGTCTTTCTCTGATTTATTTCACTTAGCATAATACCTACTTGGTCCATTATGTTCTTGCAAATGGCAAGATTTTATTTTTTTATTGCTGTGTAATATTCCATTGTGTGTCTGTGTGCGTGTTTGTGTGTATCAATAAACATTTAGGTTGCTTCCAATTTTTGGCTACAGTTCAATGAACATAGGAGTGTGTATATGTTTTCAAATTATTTTCCATTTTCTTCACATAAATACCCAGAAATGGAATTACTGGGTCATATGGTAGTCCTATTTTTAGTTTTTTGAGACTGCGCCATACTCTTTTCCGTAGTGTCTGCACCAATTTGCATTCCATTAACAGTGCATGAGGGTTCCCTTTTCTCCACATCTTCAACAATACATTATTTGTAGACTTTCAGATGATAGCCTTTCTGACGGGTGTGGTGTGATATTTCATTGTGGTTTTATTTTCAATTCTCTGAAGACAGCCCTTAAACTTTTTATGAGTGGTTTTGCTTTCCCACTTCTCACTACTTCCCCATAAACTGTCATAACTCTCAGACAATGAACTGATTAATGTGCCTTATATATGCCATCCTCCGGTTTGCAATCAGGATCACAATACTTTTATAACTCTCTAAGATATGTTTCCTAGATTAGGTGGACAATGAGAGTTTCTTCTCATTCTATTGTCCCAGAACTGGATGGCAGGGAAAATCCCAAAAATAGTATGTGAATTTTTCCTTTAAAATTTTATTTCCAGGATTGATTTACATTTTATTGATCTTAAACACAACATTTGGACCATAATTTAAAACGACTATGAGAATATTATGTTTCTTTTTTTAAATGATGCACATAAAAAATTCAGATCAAGGGGGAAAGTGCTTAGAATTCTTATTAAACAAAGCCACTTTAAATTGCAATATCTAATTTCAGTTAACATTTTTGTATACCACCCTAAAATAAAATCACTTTGTTTATTCTTCTAATTATTTTATTACAAATGTGATTTCTTTTGTTAAGAACACATTATGTTTTCTGCCCCCTTGTTTCAAAACAAAGAATGACCAAACCCTGTGGAGCCATTCACATGTGGTCTGTGCTCCAGATGTGGATGCTATTTTACTCATGTTAAAAGAACTGGATTTAGGTATTCCCCCAACAGAAACCATATTGTTTGAACAAAAATATTAAGTAAAAGATGGAAGGTTTGTCTCTTTGCCCTGTACTTGATATTAGCTAAATATGTTTTACTATATTTATTATGTAGCCAAGTTAGAATTTTTTAAGATGAATTGGAAGTTAAGTACGCTTGCTAACTGTGACATTTAACAGTCTACATTCTTTTTACCACTTTATTGAAAATCACTAAAAATTAATATTCACTAATATTACAATAGAATTCCTTATTTTATCACTATAATTTCTCATTAAAATGTATGACCTCAAAATTTTATTACTTAGCATCATTAGCTATTAGGTAAAAGCAAATCAAAACCACAATGAAATACCACCACAAACGTACTAGGATGGCTGTTCTTAACAAGACAGATAATAAAATGTCTTGGTGAGGATAAGAAGAAATTATAACTTATTATCTGCTGGTGAGAATGGGGGATGCTCCTGTCACTTTAGAAAATAGTCTGGCAGTTCTTCAAAATATTAAACATAGAGTTACCATATGCCCCGGCAATTTCACTCCTAGCTATATATCCAAGAGAAATGAAAATATATGTCAACACAAAAACTTGTACACAAATATTCCTAGCAGCATTATTCATTTAGAAGGAAAAAAAAAAAACAGAAAGAAAACTAGCCAAATGTTTCAAATGATGAAAAATAAATGTGTTATAGTCATATGATGGAATATTTGGCAATAAAAGAGTACTGATGCATACTTCTATAGATGGACATTTAAAACCTTATGCTCAGTAAAAGAAACCAGACCTAGCCCCGTCCAGTGTGGCTCGGTTGGTTGGGGCATAGTCCTGTGCACCAATGGGACACAGGTTTGAGTCCCAGTCTGAGCACATACCCGGCCTGTGGGTTCAATCCTCTGTCGGGTGTGTGCAGGGTTCATTTTATTCATGGCTTTCTGACTCAGAAGCTTTTCAGATTAATGACCTAAAGAAATCAGAACCGGCTAGGTAAAATGTTCTACTTGGCATCATGAGGCTCATAAAAGCTCCAAATTAGGAGGTGTTCTCTGAAACAAGTGATGGTTCCAACATTTTACAGACTTTCTTTATACTTTTACAAAGTCTTAAAATCTCAGGTTTGGACAAAATGCATTCATTCTTAATTCAAATTCATTTGATAGATACACTGTATATTTAGCATGTGTTTATTATACTGATCAGGCTCTGGGGTAGAAACTGGGAGTATAAAGATCAATGAGGTACAGTATTTGCTCTCAAGGAGCCCACAGTCTGGCATGGAAAATAGGCATATACAACAGATTATTACAACCCAGTAAAAGGTAAATACTGTGCACAGTGGTGGTACCACAGAAGGATGATGAGGCCAGCCACTGTGGATGAGAGAAGACTCCATGGAGGAGAATCATAAGTTGCCAAGAAAACTATAGAGGGGAAACATTCTAGGCAGAAGGAACAGAATTGTAAAAGCATTAAGATTTAAAACAATATGGCATGTATACAGGGCTACACAGCATGGCATGAATAATAAATTTTTTGTTCTTGTTAATCCTCACCTGAGGACATTTTTTCCATTGATTTTTTTAGATAGAGTGGAAGAGGCAAGGAGGGGGGGAAGGGAGAGGGAAAGGGTGAGGGGGGGGGGAGAGAGAGAGAGAGAGAGAGAGAGAGAAACATTGAAGTGAGAGAGACATTGATTGGTTATCTCCCACTAGCACCCCACCAGGGCAACCAGGATACATGTCCTTGTCCAAGAATCAAGCCATGACTCTTTGGTGCATGGGCCAATGCTCTAACCATTGAGAATGCCAGTCAGGGCAATAACAAAAAAAAAATTTTTAATATCTGAATAGCTGACCCAAGAATTTATCTTAAGAAGAAAAGTGTGGGGCTTTATTTTGGTTTTGTTTTAATACCCTGTTAAGTGCTTGGGATAAAAGTTGTAGAGGTTGGCTGGTGCTCTGCTTTTACTTCTGGGAGGGATGGAAAGAGGAGAGTCAGAAGACAAGAAAAAATAAAGAGGAAAGAAGAACCAACAAGGTGGAGTAATTGTGTCTCAGTGGGGCAAAGGCAGCTGGAAGCTTACTTTCCAGGAAAGTTGTAACAACATGAAAATTTAAAGCTTCCTTCATTTCCTTCAAAAGTTAGCTACACTCATGAATTCTCTGCAGGAAAGGTTTTGTTTTTGTTTTCCTAAAGTGTGAAAAGGAGCAAAAGTTAATCAGGTGCAGCACAGGGGAAAGCAGCTGTTATGTCAGGCTGGAAGAATCAGGATTGCAAGTTGGATGAGAAGGCAAGGCCCCAGAAATTCGTACGAATCTTGATGAGCACTTTGCTCCTTTGTAGGCCTTGGAATTCAGGAGCCTGAATCGGAGGACCTAGGAGCCCCTAGTAGTTGATTTATATTATAGTTCTGGTATGAGGGTCACTGAAGGTCTTAAGACCCAAAAGGAAGTAGGCACCAAGTCACAAGAACCTTGTACATTATTCTGAGGCATTTGGATTTCATCCCATGCAGCAGAGGTAAACAAAGCTTTCCCTTGGTAGGGAATATGAGCTGCCAAATAAGTAACCATAACACAAAAAAGAACAAGGATGTGTTTCAAGAGAGATATGAGGGGCCACAGAGCAAAAAGTCATTGCTTCCAGTTGGTGGTTTAGAAGAGACTTTCATGGAAAAAGGAGAATTGAAATTAGGGCTTAAAGACTAAGATTTTGACAAGCAAAATAAATGGAACAGTGTTTCAGACTGAGAAAACAGAATGGACAAAGACTGCATTTGCAAAGTGTGAGTTGTTTGAGAAGTTATTCAGTTTAGGGTCACTAGCAGTAGTGAGAGGGGACGTCGAACACTGCCAGGACACATTCATGGACACAAGACATTTAGAAGCAGACAAATCCTTGAAAACTATTCTTCCCTCTCTTCCACTATTACATCTGGAATTGTTTAGCTAATGAATATCACCGACATAAACATAAAGCATTCGTCCCCTTATTTTAAAATATCCATAGAAAGGTTCAAAGAATGGTACAATGAACACATATATACCCTTTACCTAAATTCTCCAATTATAAACATTTTGCCATGTTTGCTTAATCACTACGAGTTGTGTGTATGAACATACATGGTTTTATTAATATACATGTATAAATACAGTTTTATATTTATACATATACTATACATCATATATATACTTAAATATATACATATACCTGGATATTATTATGCTAAGTGAAATAAGCCTGTCAGTCAGAGAAAGACATGATCTCACTTATAGGTGAATCTGACGAATAAAATAAACTGATGAAAAAATAGAAATGAGGCATAAATACTTGAAACTAGCTGACAGCTGGCAGAGTGGAAGTCAGGGAAGTGGACAGGATGAAAGAAGGTGAAGAAATGAGCCAAAGAAAATATATGCATAACCAAGAGACACAAACAATAGTGTGGTGATGGCCAGAGGGAAGTGGGGGGCTGGTACAGGGATTGGGTGGAGGCACAAAAATCGGGGAATGGAAATGAGGACATCTGTAATAGTGTCAAGAATAAAAATAAAGTTAAAAAAAAAGAAGAAATAATGAATGAAATTTTTCAATATTTGTGAAAAATAACTTTAAATAACTTGCAAAAAACCAATACTCAAGTTCATTAAGTGATTTTTGTATATCAACAAAGAATTATATAAAATATTAAAACCATGCTTAATTCTTTTACACAGATTCCAAACAATTCTGGGCAGTTTACAGTCTGTTTCAAACAACTTAGGAGCACACAAACAGAAATATTGAAGCAAAATACTAAGTTATGAATGTTAACATGACAAGTACATATATAGATGAACAATTTTATTTTATAGAAATTGCTAAAAACATCTCTATCTTCAAATTACTTAATCCATCTTTGAAGTTTGACCCTGCTGACACAATCTCCTGCTTTTTGAAACACTACCTCCCTTGGTTCCCATGACATCACTCTGAATTCTCTCCTCACCTACTTCTTTGCATGTTCATTTCAGTTTTCTTTCTGTGTTCATGTTCCAACTTTGCCCAATAAGTGCTAGTGTTCCCTGGAGCTTTGAACTTGACCTCTCGTCTCCTTCTGTCTCTCATCCTTGGCTTCATCCACTTCAACCACCTCTGAATCTAGCCAAAATCTCTCTCCTGAACTCTGGGTCTTGTTTCCCAATTGAAAATTAGACATCTGACTGTGCCATAAGCACCCCAAACTCAGCACTGTGACTTTCAGAGGACTGGCATTCAAACTGGACAACACAAAGTTTTAATGGATTTTTCCAGCCTTTCTGTTAGTTTTAGCAAGGAGTCTAGTTAAAAGCGAATGGCTCACAATGGCATTGTTACTGATTTAAGTACATTGCTTCTTCCTCTGCATTTCGCAACTTTTATGACCCTCATAAGGGGTACTTGCTGGGAAATTTTTAAAAAATATATAATATATTCAACTTTTAGGATATTTAATATTTTAATACAGGGTATTAGAAAACCCATTCTATGAAATAAGATGGAATGGAGTACCAAGGAGTCTAGGATAACTGAAAACTCTGATTTAATTATTGGGGGTTAGATCATGGGAAATCTAAAAAACGAAAGATCCTGACAATCAGCAACATAAGCGGCCTCCTTTCTTCCTGCTTTTTCCCTCCTAAGGATACAATGGGACATGAGTTGTGATACAGAAGGTAGAATTGGGGAGGGGGCAGAGAGGAAGTTGTTAAATGCTTGTGTAAATTGTCTGCTTTCAGTAATGCTTGAATGGGAATATTCCTAAGTTCTATGATTCCTTGCCAAACATGTTGAGGAACAAAACAAAACAAAACAAAACAAAAAATGAAAATTCTGAAAGTCAAATGGCCCAAAGGGGCCCACACTATAGAGAGAAGTATCTTGGTGCTGGAATTAAACATATCTAAAATGGAATTCAGCATCTTTTCCCCAAGTTCTAATCCATTTCTTAGATTCTTTTCCTGGTTAATGAAACCACCATGTCTACAATTGACCAATTAAAACTCTGGGCATTGTCTATGTCTCCTCCTCTCCCCTTTGCTCCCATATCTAGCCAATCAATCACCAAGTCCTATCTACCTAAACATCTACTACCTCCTAAACATCTCTCATACGTGTCCCTTCTGCCATTACTATCAAAACCTTGTTATTTCTAGCTATCATTGCAGTAGTTTGCCCTTTCTTACATAGATCTTCCTTGCTGTCATTTCTGTGCCCAAATCTGCCTGAGTCCTTCTAGGCAGAGTTCTTCAGTGTTTCCCATTGCATATAGCGTGCCTGAATCGCTTTGCGGGCATCCAAGACCACTCACATTCTTCCCTTCACCTCCTTCTCCAGCTTCATCTCCCGCCGCATCCCCTGTCTTCTTGGGCCATCCTCTGACACTATGAAGTCACCTTCCAACAGATAACTTTCTCTCATGACTCCATGCCTTTTGACCTGCTACTTCCTCCACTGAGAACGACCTTCTCTTCTTTGCCTGACAACCAACCAAAGCTTTCAGCTGCACCTCAAAAGCTGAAAAGCCTCGCCTGACTTCTTCACAGAGACATAGCACCCACTTTCCAACACCGCCACTGGGCCATGATGCAGGATTCGTGCACAAGTCTGTATTACAACAAATATGCCTCATTAGTTCATAAATCAAGTTAGTTATTGCTGAGATGTACTGAATACTTACCATGTGCCAGGCACCATGTTAAGCAGTTTGCATTCGTTATCTTATTGAATCCTCACAACACTGAGGAAAAGTACTATTATAATCACTTTTCCAAAGAGAGGGAAATGGAGGCACGGAGAGGTTAAGTGACTTGCCCAAGGTCTCATAGTGTGGAGGCATCAGCCAGGATGTGAACCCACACTCTGAACTGGTGCTTTTCATAATCTGTAACCATATACTGCTGTAACTATTGTTGCTGTTTTGACACTAGTCTGTACTTTGAGACCAGTACTATGGCTTTAAATTGAGTACTCCCAGGACTTAGCACAGTGTTTGACACAGTTGACAATGAATAAATTACTTGTGAATGAATAGTCTATAAAATTAGCTGTTTTTAGTAAAACCAGTTTTATCTTATCTTGCTGGCATACTCTCAGAATTCTTGTTTGGAATCTACAGTATTTCCCTTTGTGAATCAGTGTTTATATTTCATAAGTTTCTTCCTGAAAGATTTTCTCTGTTTGGTTCTACTTACCACATTATTTTATGAATAAAGGACAAAACTTCTACTTGGAAATATGTTTTATCTCAATTAACACATTTCCTTTCCAGAATCACTGATAACACTCTCTTGTACAATGTCCTTGAAAATGTATCTTAACCTCCCAAGTGATTTTCCCTTTTATACTCTGGTTAGTGATTATAATTTTGTCAATATATTTACCTTTTCTTCTCAGTTGGAATTAAACATATCTAAAATGGAATTTAGCATCTTTTCCCCAAATTCTAATCCATTTCTTAGATTCTTTTCCTGGTTAATGAAACCACCATGTCTACAATTGACCAATTAAAATTCTGGGTATTGTCTAACCCTAACCCTAACCCTCTCAGTTACTTTTGTTTGTTTCTATTTATTTGACTGTTAGTATAAATTTTGTTAGTATGAATTCTTTTTTAAAGGTATCAACCTCCCTGACCTAATTTATTGACCTGCAGAAGGAAAGTAGGCTTTGGTCAACACACAGAAATAGGTCCTTCATATATTTATGGAGGGAAGGAAAATCAGCATCTCTGTTACCTAAAAATAGAGCAACTTGCCTTGAGACTGTTTGCTTTTTACCTGATGGAGGCAGACAGGAGGCAGACAGGAGGGTTATGCCACCAAAGATTTTTCTTGAAGGAAGTGAGAAGCTTAAGTTGGTCATTGCTTTTTGTAATTTTTTTTTGTATGTGTGTGTGTGTTGTGTTTGTGTGTGTGTGTGTGTTTTAAATATATTTTATTGATTTTTTTACAGAGAGGAAGGGAGAGGGATAGAGAGTTAGAAATATCCATGAGAGAGAGACATTGATCAGCTGCTTCTTGCACACTCCCTACTGGGGATGTGCCCGCTACCAAGGTACATGCCCTTGACCGGAATCGTACTTGGGACCTTTCAGTCCGCAGGCTGATGCTCTATCTACTGAGCTAAACCGGTTTAGGCTGCAATGTTTTTGGTAGGCGTTTTGCTGGAAACAGGGGACAACTGTCTGTAACCTCTGCGAGGAAAACCACTGTTGCTAGTTATGGAACCAGCAGGCTTATACATATAAGGCCAGTGGCTGGAGAGAGGGGCCTGGAAAGGACTAAGGAGAAGTCCAGTTTTATATGAAAAAATACAAGGGCAGACTTCTTGTCATGTACAAATCCATTTGTCTCTGAGTTAGCCTGCTTCCTTTTAACTCCATTCTTTCTATTTCTTGAATCCCAAGTGATTTCATATGTTTCCTGCCTTAGAGGTTTTGCTTCACTAAACCTCAGGCTTTGTGTGTGTGTTCCCTGCAGATGGGTGGTCTCTTGAAAGAGTATCATCAGATTAAGACATGCAGCTGTAAGCACTCCTCCAGTGCAGAGCTTTGCTGAGGGAATGTGGAATTTAAAGAAGCCGTGTTTGGTTGAGAGAAGGGAAATGGTACCAGACCCATTCACTCACTGATGCACTGGTCAAATATTTTCTATTGCTCTTACATTCTAGGCATTATGCTAGGCATCCCAAAAATGGGATGATCCAGCCTCTGCCCTCAAGAAGCGCAGAGTGCTATAGGGAGACAGGCTTAGAACAAATATTAAAATATGAGCTGACTGCTTTAGTGAAGGCATTATAAAGTACGGTGGAAACACAAGACAGGGAAATCCTAAGGCTGCTCAGGAATTCCAGCAGAGCTTCACACAGCTGAAACTTGAAAGATAAGGGGAGAAGACGTTTCAGACAGAGGGAATAACTTGCAGAAATGGAAAGGCAAGGAGAACTTCACCTGGGGAACCATATAAGAGAGTAGAGATAGGCAGGGGCCACCTCAGGAGGAGCTTGGTCCTTCACACTGGATTATTTAGACTTTATACTGTAGTCACTGTGGGGCTCCTGAAGAATTCCGTGCAAGGAAATCAAAGGTTCAGATCTGCATGCTGGAAGGTCACACTGCAGCAGAGTACATTTGAGGACAGTGATATTTAAAGCAAGAGGGGTTAGTAAGAAGAAATAGTGCTTGAACTATGGCAGTGATAGCAAGGATGGAGAGGAGAAGGGGAAGAGATATAAAAGATATTTAGACTACAATGATTATTAAAATTGGCTTCATTCTGTTCAAGGATATTATTTAGTCATAGATTATTTTTGGCTAGAACAGTGGTTGGCACACTCATTAGTCAACAGAGCCAAATATCAACAGTACAACGATTGAAATTTCTTTTGAGAGCCAAATTTTTTTAACTTAAACTTCTTCTAACGCTACCTCTTCAAAATAGACTCTCCCAGGCTGTGGTATTTTGTGGAAGAGCCATACTCAAGGGGCCAAAGAGCCACATGTGGCTCGCAAGCTGCAGTTTGCTGACCACTGGGCTAGAAATATCTGAAACCGGAAGACCTTATAACATATACAATTAAAATTAACATGGATATCACATGCTGATAGTTAATTAGGATTTTTTTTGCAATTTAATTTGAAAATAATTTCTGTGCTATTCATAATTTAAGAGTCATTATTACTGTGAGGTCATCTAAGTAGGAAACACCCTTCTAGGGAACTATGCTGTCATGTGGCAAACATAAGATTACAGTACCCTGAGAACTAAAGAATGCTTACTTACTCAGAAAAACACATAGAGACATTGATGTCACCATGTGATTTATGTTTTCTTAAAGAGATGCATCAATAAAGTAAAACCTATTGATATTGCCTTGAAATGATATTGATTGAGAAGTATGCTTTTCTGATATTATGACAGCATGAAAAATATTTATTATAGATAAAATTAAGTCAAAGTATCTTAAAAGCTGGACTATTAGCTTATATCAAGACGCTTTATATTATAATCATCAGTAATTACTTGCTCAGCATCTACCTACCTGGGCACATGAAAAATGAAAGGACAAGTAGCCACAATAGTCAAACAAGAAAAAGAAATAAAAGGCATCCAAATTGGGCAGGAGGAAGTAAAACTGTCATTATTTAATAGATGACATGATATTATATATTAGAAAACACTTAAGACTCTACTGAAAAGCTACTAGATCTAATAAAAAAAATTCAGTAAAGATACAAAATGAATATTTAAAAACTGGTGGCATTTCTATACATCAATAACGAACTATCAGAAAAAAACTAAGAGAATAATCCCATTTACTATTGAAAAAAAAATTAATAAGGTACCTAAGAATATATTTAACCAAGGAGATAAAAGTCCTGTACTTGAAAAACTATAGGACATTGAAGAAAGAAATTGGTGAACTTTTTCACCCAGTGATTCCCCCTTCTAGGAATATATCCTAAAATCCCAAAACACCAATCATAAAGAATATATGCACCCCTATGTTTATAGCAGCATTATTTACAATTGTCAAGATCTGGAAACAGCCCAAATGCCATCAGTAGATGAGTGAATAAAAAAAGCTGTGCTACATTCACAGGAAGGAATGCTATGTAGCGATGGAAAAAAAACACAAAACCAACAAGCTAAGGAAATTTTACATTTTGCAACAGCATGATGGATGGACCTGGAGATTATTATGCTAAGTGAAATAAGTCAGTCAGAGAAAGACAGATACTATATGATCTCACGTATATGTGGAATCTGAATAACAAAAATAAACTGACAAACAAAACAGAAACAGAAGCATGGATGCATGGAACCGCTGACAGCTATCAGAGTGGAGGGACATGAGGGGACGGGATGAAAGAAGATGAAGGGATTAGTCAAAGGAAACATATGCATAAACAATAGACACAGACAGCAGTGTGGTGATGGCCAGTGAGGAGGGGGGCCAGGAGCTAGTGGAGGTGGACAAAGTGGGTGGGGAGAATAGAGACATTTGTACTAGTGTCAACAATAAAAATAAAGTAAAAAGAAAGTTGAAAGGACAAGCAGCTCAGACAGAAGGTACAATGTGTTTAAAGATCCTGCAGTGGAAGAGAATTGGCTTGTTTGAGGAACTAGAGGATGGCAGTGGAGCTAGAGGAAATGGAATAAAGTGAAGAGATGCAGGAAATGTTATCAGAGGGGTAAGGCGGGGATCTGTCCAATTAATGGTAAATGTTGTTCAAATTTTGGTCTTTCCCTGATTTAATATCTCTGTTCTGTTAGACACTGTTGGTTACTCCCTCGACACTCACTTCACACATGACTATATTCACCTGGTTCTCTTATAACCTTTTTCACCTTCCTTCTTTAGTGTCCTTCATAGATTTATCATCTTCTTCTTGATCCTTAAATATTGATATTCTGTTGTGTTCTTCCTGGGTGCACATTTCTTCTCAGTCCCCACACTGTCTCTTGATCACAGTCATATTCACACTTCCATGCTTATGGCTGCCATATCTAAATCTCCCTTCAGGGTCTCTCTCTCAAGCCTTTGGCCTGAATATTCCATACACTCTCACTCAGTGTGAAAAAAATGAAGTAACTTTTCCTTCAAACCCTATTCTTTTTCTTACATTATCTTTTTTTTTTTTTTGAGGTAGGACCGAAATCCACCCAAAGTCATATTTTTGGAATCATTCTTATTCTTCAATCTTCCCCTCTCCTATGTCCTCTTCTTCCACAACAAACCAATCACCAAATTATTTCAGTTTTACCTCTTACGTATTCTTGAATATGTTCTTCCCATGCTAGTTCTAGCCTCTGACTTAATTCAAGAACTCAACTTTTTTTTTTTTTTTTAATACTAAAATGATCTCCACTGGTCTCCCTTCCTCTAGTCTTTCTCCCCTCTAACCTATTCCCTAGAGAACAACCAAATAATCTATATATAAAATAGGAGGTTGACTAGCACCGTGACTACCCTACCAATTGTTGCTTCACCGTCACTGGTTCAAGTCCAAGCTCCTGGCACAGCATGAAATTCCCCCAGTCACATTTTCTTTTGCTGGTGTATTCTAGTAATACACTAAACTACATAAAGTTCCTTGAACAAGCATGCATTTCCATGCTTCTGTGTTGTGCTGGATGAATTAAAATATCTTTTCCTCTGCTTCCTCTGTCATTACAACTGCCACAACATATTTTAAATTATCCATACTTACTTACCTTTCCAAATTGGGCTGTAGAGAATAGATCTTATTCACATTTGATAACTCTACAGCTCAGCATTTGTTCTTTCATTCAATTGATATTTATCTACTACTCCCCAGAGTTCTGGAAAAACATCAGTGAGCAAAACTAAGTCTCAGTCTTTCTGGATCTCACATCCTAGTGAGGGGATTCCAGGAGATTGCCTAAATAATGGGCACCCCAGATCTAGTACTCAAAGTGAAATGTTTTAAAAATTTGACAAATGAATATCTTCTAAAACCACTGTCTAAGCACACTGTCTGGAACATTGCTCTGACTCATTTTCCCTTATGAGCATGTTGGTGACTAAGGCAACTTAAGCTACAAAATGAACTGCCCTGTTTGTGGATTCTGTGGTCTTTAGTAAATGATAAGTTTCCTGACTGGTGTGAAACATTTTTCCATATAACATCATTTTCAACCAATTCTCTGGAGTAGAAAGAGAATAAATGATATCCCATTTAATAAGATATTAAGAAAAACTATAGAAGATTAAAGATTTTTGAGATACTTTAAAAACTATTACATTAGTAATCTATTTCCCCTCACTTATGAGCCCTGTCTTCTTTATATTAAAGAGGAAAATTGACATATTCCCTCTTTCCCTAAAGTGCTTATTAGATAACTTAAAAAAAAATCTTTAGTGTTGAAAGTATTTCGTATGTTCCTATTTTTTCCACATCA
Source organism: Lasiurus borealis (assembly GCA_004026805.1). NCBI lineage: Eukaryota > Metazoa > Chordata > Mammalia > Chiroptera > Vespertilionidae > Lasiurus > Lasiurus borealis. The sequence continues at coordinate 4,319 of PVJN01029046.1, read as the reverse complement.
ACTCCTTCTAGCCACCTCCCCGTCCCTCTCCCCGCCCCCCACCCCAGGCCTTCACCACCCTCTTATCTGTGTCCATGGGTTATGCATATTAGATAACTTTTTAACTTTTGTTCATGGATGATACAATACATTAATCACTATTTTCTACAAAGGAGTGGCTAAAGACAATAAAATTATTATAAGAAGTGTATACAGTTTGAAATAACTGTGTTCCCTTTGCTTTCCTCATTTAAATCAGCTCTCTCAAATAAAATCTTTCTAGATTTCTAAATATCTGTATTTTTGCCTTTGCTAATTAACCTCATGAGTTTTCATGAGTTTCAGAATACAACTCCCCTTCACCCTCTGCCTGCAAACTTATAAAGTTCTTGTACCTCTGAGGAGTGAATTACAATGATTTTCCTGCTTATTTCCTGAGCTCTCTACCTCTCTATAGCACTATCTTATAGGTGACTCAAACTAAACACGGCCGTTTTCCCAACCTGCAGCAAACCTGCTCCTCCCACTGTGGAAGGCACACAGGTTAGTAAGAGACACTACCATTTATACAGATGCTTAAGACAAAAATCTGGCATCATCCTTGCTCCCCTCCCTCTCATCTATACCCCTGTACTCAGTCTATTTCTATCTCCTGTTGATTCTTCCTTCTAAATGTCTCCCAAATCCTCAGACTTTTCCCCAGCCGACTTCCTGGCTCTAGCCCTAAAGCAGACCCTCATAGTTTTTCACCTGGATTTCAGCTTCATAATCGGTCACTAGTTCACTTATTATTCCCATGCCCCTCCTGCAAACAGAGGGATCTTTCTAAAATGTCCATCTGACCATGTCTAATTGACAGTACTGAATGTCCTTTTCTTGCCAAAAGGACTGAGAACAAATTTCTCAATGTGGTTTCTCAGCCCCTCACATCTGTCACAGTTTGTAACCATTTGCTCTGCCCCTGTCTTCCACTAGAAAGTAAGGGCTCAGAAGAGGGGTCATGTTTTGTTCATTCTGACATCCCCAGGACTGAGCATAAAGCAAATATTTGTTAAGTGAGTATTGTGATTCTAACTGAAAAGTCATTATGGAAAAGAATTGAGAGTAGGAGAGAATCCAAGATGGCGGCATAGGTAAACATCTACACTGCTGCCTTGCACAACAATTTCAAAACTACAACTAAAAGACAGAACGAATATCAACCAGAACCACAGGAAAGCTGGCTGAGTGGAAATTCTACAACTAGAGGAAAAGAGAGGGGCTCACGAAGACCCAGAGGAGCTGCAAAAAGCTGAGGTACGGAGATGCGCGTGTGGAGAGAGCGGGTGCCAGAGTACCTGGCTGGTTTACTCAGGCAGGAGGGAAACGGAGACTCTCAAAGGCATTGAACCCCCTATCCTACAATACTAAAACCCCAGATCCAGCCAAAACTCATACTGGGGGAGTTTGGACTGTGAAAAGGGAGAGGTGCACGGAAATTTAGGGGAGCCGCAAAAGATCAAACGGCTGGTGGTGCGCACGGCACTGCGTAGAGGACAGATTGCTGATTGTGCCGCTGGCTTTCGCTAGTGGGCGGGAGACAGGCCCCCCCCCCCCAACTGTGCCACTTCTGACTCCACTAAACCCCGGTTTTGGGTGAAACCCTGGGGACCTAGACTCCTGTGGTCCTGTAGCGCAGGGGAGCCAGAAAAGCAGCAGTCTAGAGGCACTGTGCGCGCACACAAGGATCGCTCCAGCGATTACCCAGTCACGTGAGACTCAGGGGCCGTGGAGGGCAGGGCCGACTGGAAGGCAAGGCAATCCCTTAAGCAATGAGACTTCATCCATCCCAAGCTCAACAGAGAGGCTTTTGCAGTTTTGCAAGTCTGCTGTCATAAGGCTGAATCCAACACAGAAGTTCTCCCAGCATAGTGAAAATGTCGAGACAAGGGAAAGACAAAAGAAATGGAGGAAAACAAATGACTGGATATAGAGTTCAAAACCATGCTTATAAGGTTGTTCAAGAATATCCTAGAAAAGCTGGATAAAGTTAGCGAGAGCCAAGAAGAGATGAAAAAGGACCAACTAGAGATGCAAAAGATCCAACTAGAGATGAAAAAGGTCCAACTAGAGATGAAAAAGGACCAATTAGAAATTAAACATACACTGACTGAAATAAAAAATATTATACAGAGTCCTAATAGTACACTAGAGAAAGGCAAGAATCAAGTCAAAAATTTGAAATATAAAGAAGCAGAAAACACTCAATTGGAAAAGCGAGAAGAGAAAAGAATCCAAAAATGTGAAGATAATGTAAGGAGCCTCTGGGACAGCTTCAAGCATACCAACATCAGAATTGTGGGGGTGCCAGAAGAAGAGAGAGAGCAAGATACTGAAAACCTATTTAAAGAAATAATGACTGAAAACTTCCCACATCTGGTAAAAGAAATAGACTTACAAGTTCAGGAAGCATACAAAACCCCACATAAAAGGAATCCAAAGAGGACCACACCAAGACACATCATAATTAAAATACTAAGAGCAAAAGAAAAAGAGAGAATATTAAAAGCAGCAAGAGAAAAACAGTTCATTATCTACAAGGGAGCACCCATACGACTGTCAGCTGATTTCTCAACAGAAACGATGCAGGCCAGATGGGAGTGGCAAGAAATATTCAACGTGATGAATATAAGAACCTACAACCAAGAATACTCTATCCAGCAAAGCTATCATTCAGAATTGAAGGGCAGATAAAGAGCTTCACAGAGAAGAAAAAGCTAAAGGAGTTCATCAACTCCAAACCAGCATTATATAAAATGCTGAAAGGTACTCTTTTAGAAGAGGAAGAAGAAAACGGTAAAAGACAAAAAATTATGAACAAATACATATCTATCAACAAGTGAATCTAAAAATTAAGTGAATTAAAAATTTGGTCAACAGAATAAACTGGTGAATATAATAGAATCAGGAGCACAGAAAGGGAGTGGACTGATAATTCTCAGGGGGAAAGGGGTGAGGGGTGTACAGGGAGAGACTGGACAAAAATCATACACCTATGGACGAGGTCAACGGGAGGGAGGTAAGGGCAGAGGGAAGGGTGGGAGTTGGGTGGAGGGGTGCTATGGAGGGGATAAAAGAGAAACAAATGTAATAATCTGAATAATAAAGATTTAATTAAAAAAAAGAATTGAGAGTGAACATAATTATTAGAAAACATAAGAAATGTTTTTCCCCCAAAAGGCACAACAGGTCACATTTGATCTCTCATAAATATCTGTAACTTTCAGAGATTAAATCTCAAATGTTAAGTCTGTAGTGCAATTTGCATTTCATCAGACCTACAATTCAGACTTAGTGTTCACCTCCCCAGGTTGATAACCAGGCTGGTTTATTTTAATTTGATTGTTAAAGGTTAGCTTCCACAGCTGTTGTGGTACTGTATTGTCAATCATTTGCCTGGTAGATCAGAGTTTTACTGATTTGGAGGGGGAAAAAACAACCACTCTCAGGAGACATCTTTTTCGATCTTTTAGCAGAAAACAATTAGCACTATTCCCCTTAGAGGTGCATTTACTGCTCTTTCAGATTGTAAATATTCTTTATAAGAAAATGAAAACAGCAAATGAGGCTATCATTTTAAGTTTTGAATTGTCCTCATTAGGAATTTTTTAATATGTCATCTTTGAAAATAAAACTGAGTTTTCCCCAAAAGCTAAAAACTAAGAGCAATTAAAGTTCACTCCCTTCATTTAACAAATGTTCACCAGGCCCTGCAGGCTTGTGATGAGTTCTGTGGTGGCATTATATTCTAATGTATTTTATAATGTGCTTTGACCCCCTATTTCTTTTTTACCCTGTGACTCTTGAGACAACAGCTGGGCATTCTATCTGTATGTGTCAGGGAAGGGTTTTTACAGAGGAACACAGGAGAAAAAAAAATTCTTCCTCTAAACTTTTACGACCTTTAAGCTTCAAATCCTTAAACTCTGAAACACTAGGGCATAACTTTTTTTTTTAATATATCTTATTGATATATTAAAGGGAGAGGGATACAGAGTTAGAAACATCGATGAGAGAGAGACATCCATCAGTCACCTCCTGCATGCCCCGACTGGGGATGTGCCCGCCACCAAGGTACATGCCCTTGACTGGAATCAAACCTGGAACCCCTCAGTTTGCAGGCCGACGCTCTATCCACTGAGCCAAACCGGTTTCAGCTAGGGTCATAACAATTTTTAAAACCATGCAATTAGTTTGAACATTTTTTCCACTCCTAGAATAGATATGGAATCAATGCCAAGATAAAAGAAGAGGAACAAAGAAGAGAGGAGAGGAAAAGAACAGAATAGGAAGGAGAAGGA